>JAUZSX010199045.1:0-16144 GCA_034780655.1 Idiosepius hallami
GTGGGTGGGTGTGTGTGTATGAAGATGTGTGTGGGTGTGTGAGTATGTGTGTGTGTGAGTGAGTGTATTTTTTTGTGTGTGTGTGTAGTGAAAAACAGAACATAATTTTAAGCCAGTATATTACAAAAGCCTGGGCATTTATCCAAATTACAGAACTTAACATTTTTGATTTGTATTACTTGAATAAAAAAAAAAGAAATATTTCTATCTTGTTTAGAAATAAATAAACACATCTGATGTTCTTTTGAAATCTAAGACTGTGCTATTATCAAAAATGTAAGCATGTTATGTAATCAGTAGACATTTTGACTTGTTTTTTCTAGCTTTTAATCTAGTGGTTACTTAACAGAATAATTCAGAGAATTTGTTGTCCTCTCAACAGAGACACATTCCAGTTGAGCTTAGAATGGAACAATGCCCCTATGAGTAGATAAAAAGGATTCATTAAATAACAGGTGTTTTCATTTACACTATTTACAACCTTTAAAATATTGGCTTCAATTTGTTGTCTTCACAAAAAAATTTTTTTTTATTTTTGGTTGTTGGTTGTTTATAATTATTTCCACTATTTACTTGCTTTGGGTGGTTGTTCTTATTTTACTGATAATATTCATTGAATTGGTTTAGTTTTAAATAAAATGTATAATAAGTAAGGCTATGATAAAATACTTTTATTAAACAATATACTTCTCATAGCCCTATTTATTTGAGCTGTGACAAGAATATTGTTTTAATAAAAGTAAACTGTCACAGCCCTACAGAATGAAAAGAAATGGTATTATCACATAATTGTCAAGTGACAACAAGGATAGTCTTTAATAAAAGCATATTGTCACATCCCTAAAATAAATAAAGTCTCATAAACAATAAAAAGATCTTTGTTGATGATTAATTGTTGGTTTTTTGGTTACTCATTATCATTCATTGTTGGTGTTTTTTAAATAATTATTTTCATAGAAAGACGAGAGAAAGAAAAAATAGCAGCCATCATTAATTGACTTTAAAGGTTGATATATCATTAAACAAATAAACCAACTCGTAGTGTACTAAAGATTCATTGTGTTCACTGACAAGCTGGGCAGTGAGGTTCATTCAAAAAGAATGTTGCTTTATGCTGAGAAAAAAGAAAGAAAGAAAGGAAGGAAAGAAGATTATGACATCATCAAAATAAAGCGATCTTTGCTTTTCAGATTAAAACAAGTACAGAACAATTTGTTGACTTTCTTCCTAAAACTCTTGAAATAGATTTTCTGAGCTCAACAAATGCAGTGCATCAAATAAACTTTGATCAAACAATTTTGTCTTTGTTCAGAATTCTGAAAATGCTCATTGTTTTTTACATGATTTACCCATTATGAAAGATACCTTTCATTTATTACACGTTTTATATTTCTAAAATATGGCATTATTAATACATATTTCAGACCTGATCATTGTCATTGTTATTTTTTATTTAGAAACTTCTTTGTTAAATCTTTTTTATTTACATAACATCAGTTTGTCTTCTTCCTTTTTGTGAAATAATCTGTCTTTATTAATGAAAAGATACATTATTTATTATTCTGTTAAGTTTGAATAAAATAGTAACGAAGTCCGGCTTAGGACAGGGAATTGTTGTCATTTGGAGCAAGCATAGTGAGGAAATGCTGGTCGGTGAATAAACCTTGAGTTTTCAGTGCATTTCAAGAACTTTCCAAATTATATTTCTAAGCGTAAGTTAAGAAATAGCCCATAAAAGTCCGTTATACTCCCAAAGAGTGTCATAATCTTTAAGATGAGTTGCTGCTTAAGGTCTATTTTTGTGATTTGGGCCAGTGCACCAGCACCAACCAACAACCACTCTGTAGATAATGTCCAACCAGACCGTTTTGAAGCTGCAGTAAGTCCGCCCTCCCCCCTGCCATCCGGTCTAAAAAGAGTCCATGAATTGTAAGAAACAAAAATATATTGATGTCAAAGTTAATGGCTGTATATAGTCTTCTGGATACTGGGACTGATCTCTAATTGATTCATGGAAGGAAATACCAATGGAAGTATCAAGGCTGAAAACTAGTCAGTCTCAGTCACTTAACTTACTCTCTAACATCAAAAAAACTTAAAAACCATCAGCACAAATTTTAAGGAGAAGTGAAAGAAAAATGAAAAAGGCTAAATGTTTTGGTTCAAGCTCAAAAACAACTAAACGGTAAAGCCAAATTTTAGAAAAGAATTTAGCTTGGGGGAAGAAGCTGTTTTAATAAAATGACCAAACACTCACCGTATAATAATAATAGAAAAATGTTGTAAAAATACTGTGAAAATTGTGAAATGGATTGACTTACCGAGAGTGGGTGTCGGGGGTAGGGAAGAAAGGGACTGTCGTTGGACACTTAACTGCTGTTTGCAATTACTGGGAAACTGTGTCTCTATTTCATGCTTGGTTAAATAGACATTCTAGTCTCGTTCCAACTGAGAGTTGGTAACTAGACTTTCTACTGGTTAGCAGTTGGTTAATTAAGCTAGTCACCTAGCTTATTAGTTGCTGTTACCTTTACAAGATAAGACGTCTTGTAAGCACACGATGTGATGGATGGATATGCATGTATTTATTACTTATAAGAAGTGAATGGGTCGTGAAAGAGTCTACTTAAGGTAAGTAATAGTTGATGACCAGCCCCCCCCCCGCTAATACCCCCCCTAATCGGCCTTGTGCCAAATTAGTATTCATATAGGAATAAATATTGTCTTGTAAGCAACATTGCCAATTTGTTGCAAGACTTTACTGCCTTTTTCTTCTTGTCGGTGATATAATCACCACAATACTCATCTATTAGAGAGATTTCTAAGTGACACCCAGAGATATAAACTCTCTTAACCCCTCAAAACCTTCGTATTAACCCTATTTATTGTCCTGAGTATGTATTAAAAAAACTTAGTTCATGCGAAAGTCAAAGCGTAAGTGTTCTTGTATTTATTTATAAAGTAGTTTTGTTTCTTTGAACTAGTTTTGATCAAACAATTCCATGTTTTTGATAAAAAAATTGAATTCGTTGGGACCTAAACCATAAAAAAATATGTTTAATGATTTTTTTATTCTCAATTGTGTGCATTTATTTAAAAGATGGTAAAGTAAATCGTATTAAACTTTAAAAATAAATTACATCCATCTATAACAAAAGAAATATCGAAATTCATTTAAATAATAGGCAGACCAAAAATTCATCATTTTAATTTGATATTTTATTGTAGTAATAAAATATTACGATTTAAAATCTTATGATTTTTTTTTTCAATTTTTTTTATCTTTTTATCGATTTTTTTTTAACTGAAAACTTTTATAAACCAAACGAAGCTTTGAAGATAACGAACGAATGTCGGCTTCTTTTTGTGTTTTAGAATTTCAGAAGAAAAATTACTTAAATGGAGGAGGAAATAAATATTGTCTGACCAACAACCAACCGATCGACCGACCGACCGACCCTCCAACAACAACACTCCGACTGCAACCATCAATTGAAGTTCTGTCATTTTGGTTTTGGTTTTGTTTTCTTCAAATTTGCATGTTAACTTTCTTGGAATTTAAGTTAGTTTGAAATTTATTTTCAGTTTTTTTTGTTTTATACAAAAACACTTTAATCTCATTATTGCTTTTTTGAAGTTGTCTTTATTTAAAACTAGTTAATCTAGCTGGCATTAGCTGCTAGTATATTCAAATGTTCTGATATTTTATAAAAAAAAGATGTTATTGAAAGTCCATTGACTCCATAATATATTAGTTTCAAACTTGTTCATGTAAATTAAATTGATGCTATTGAAAAGGTATAAACTTATCTTTTCAAAAAGTTATGTTAGATTTTGATTTTAGATCATCTGTATAGGTAATTTGTTATCTTCTAGAAAGTTAAAAAAAAAAGGTTAAACATAAGGTTAAATGTATGGTGTTGTCTTCCCCACAGGAATCAAATATTGGTGAGACCATCAGCTTGAAGCACTTATTAAACTGGCCTTGTGCCGAATTTGGGCTCAGTGTTCAATAAAATCATGAATTTATGTTTTCTACAAATTTGGCTTTAATATGTTTCAAAAAGCCCAACCTTATATTTGGCTTGTAGTAAAAATTGCTGAAATTCCCACCCCCCTACTTCAGTACTGAGAACACAAAACCTAATCCCATCAAATTTGTACTTGGTTAAAAAGATACAAACTTAGGGAAAAAAATGCAACTAACTTGAAGTTTTCCTTTTAAGGTCACTAGCGATGGTTAGGGTTAGTGACCTTAAAAGTTGATATGAAATTCTGTTGAGTCTTGATTCATTTCACATGGTTGGCCAGAATTGATGGGATTCTTAATTGTGAACCAGTCAACCATGGAAGCAAACAATTCTCTCTCTACTGAATGTTTCTTTCCTTTTTCTTTGGATTTTTTGGTATACAATGGTAGAATTGTGCTTTGTATAATTATTTGTATTCCAACAAAACAACTCATCATTTCAGGTCCATTTTTCTAGAATATTCAACTCAGAAGAAATGTTCTTAAATGACAAAAACAGGGAGTAAGTAATTTTTGAAAATGTCCCCAAAAAACAGAAGTTGGGGTCAAGAATGATATCAATGGTCGGGTCATTGTTTAGACATGGAAAGAATACTCATCAATTTTCCAACTAACATTAAAAACGTAGTGGAAGAAAACTCTTCAGAGTCACAAAACAAACATTCAAGCAAGGCTGTCCTGCCTTTATTTTCTTCAAACTTATACTTTTAATGAAAGCAAGTTTGTAAATGATTTATGGAGAAATAACAGCTGTAAAATCACCTTTGAAAAAAGGTCATGTTTCTCAGGATTATGTTTTAATAATTGATGAAATCTACCTTAAAAAACCCTTATTAGTGCAAAAGAAAATTACAAGCTAATAATAGTATTCATGATTACTGGTCTAAAAAAACCTGTCTTAAATTAACAATAAATGGTAAGTCACTTATTAAGGAAATGATAAAAAGTATTTTTCAAATTTTGGATGTTTTAATTAGGGCTGTTGTTACAATCCTTCATTCAACATAAATGCCTTTAATATTTCACATAAATCAGAAGGCAACAAAATGTATTAAATATTCCTAACCCTCCACCAAAATATGTTTGTTATTTTTCATTCTGTTTATTAAAAAAAAGAAGTTTAAGCAGTACAATTTTGAAAAATGCATCCTCTACAAAAAAAAAGTAATAATTAATGTGTGCACTATTCAGTGTGTGTTTTATTCTACAAATGTGCCTCAATTAAGAAAAAAAAGCTTTAGTTTTATTCATCTTTTCATTTTTTTTTATCTAAAAATACATTTGAGTGCATTTGCATCTACACATTGATTTTTTTATGCATGTGTTATAATGTATTCTTAGAGAAAACATTTGTTACAATTTAATAGTAATATGTGTATTTGCATCAGGACCACACTGCTTTAATAGTACTTATATAGCTTTAATAATACTTTAACAATACTTTAATAGTACTTATATAGCTTAGTTTATTAATTTTCTGAAAAAAAGAACAAAAAAAACTATCCTTGTTTTTTTTACACAATTTTAATGTTTGTCAGATAAAAGAGACATACTGACAATAAAAGAAATCATCCTGCTAAAATGTGACTTAGATGGCCATTGTATATAAGTGGGCCATGAATTTAGCTTGAACAAAGGAGTTAAAGTCATTCATTTTGAATTATTTAAAAAAATATATATTGTTTTTGTGATTTTCTAAAGAAAAGACAAGTGCCAAAAGCAGAAAGAATTTGTAAAAAGATAAAAAAATTTAAACTTGGGACAAAATTTTTTTTCTAAGAAAAACGTTTTGTATTATTAAAAAAAAATGGGTTAAAATGAATTGCTTTGTTTCATTGTTAAGTCAACAGAAATATGAAATTGTTTTATTTTTTAAATAACCTATTTTTAGATTTCACTTTGTAATGATGGATGATCGATTCCCCTTGAAATCTGCTGCAGATTTATAAATTGAACATTCAATAATAAATTCTGAATAAATTGATCTTTTTTTATCGATAGAAAGAAACAATATTTTCAGAGTTTAGCTTCAATTGCAGCATTTGTATAGATACATTGTGCATTGACTTAAATAGATTTATTATGTAGAGTATGGGATGAAACCTTCTTTTGTAAAATAGCCAATAAAAATATTGAACTTAGTAGAGCTTCTTCTTCTTTCTGAAAAATCATTGAAAAATTGGATCTTTTTTTTTTTTTTAAATCTCTGCTTTTAAATCTCGACTTGATGCTTTTTTTGAAAAAATGAAAATGTTTATTTAAATGGGTGACAATGAATATGAGATAATTGTTGGTTCTTGTTTAGCTTAAAATGGGCTTTTAACCATTCTTAGTTTTGCTGTACTTTCTCATATATTTTATTTGGTACACTGTTTTTAATAAACAGTTAATCTTTACTATTAGCACTTTTGCTGTCATTCTTAAGATGGAGAGTTGGCCTTAAATGACCATTCAGATGTTGATAAGCCAATAAATTGATCAATTAATAAGATGGAAAGGAGTTTCCTTAATTCTTTGATTTCTTTATCCATTCCAAAGTAACTTTTCTTAATAAATTCTTATTTTATTTTCAGGAATTTAAGTTCAAGTCTCTTCACAAAATAAAAGTTCACTTTTAATGAAAATCATGATTTTAGTGATTTTATGATGTCAAAATCCTTTTTTTATTATAATTTTAATTAGTGATCCTGGTCATAACTAAGGCTGTGACTTTATGCTTTTATTAAACAATGTTATTGTCATGATCTTAATATCAAAAGCCGTGATAAGTATATTCTTTGAAAAAAAAAGAATTTTGTCACAGTCTTACAAATAACTCCCTTTATTTCTTTTTATTAAACAACAAAATTTCAAGACAAAAAGAAAAGATTTTATCTTTTCTTTAATAAATTGTGAAATTAAGTTTGAAATTTAATCTTGTTAAAAGTTTACAAAATCCTTTACTTTATTCAAAAGCTTATTTTTATTGATTTTTTGTTGTTAAAGCAGCAAATATAGTTTTCTTATTGGCTTCAATTCATTTTTAGAATTAGCCTTGACCATCCCTCCCTCCCTTCCCCGTCCTTGCCTTCCCCATTCTTCCCTCCCTCTCTCCCTTCCTCCATCCAATCTATTTCCTTAGAAAACCTGCCATTTGAAGTGTATACTTCAAAAGGATGACATCCAATCTATGATTTGATACACCTTTTTCTATTGATTTATCAATAGTTCTGAATGAAGATGATGATGATGATGATGATGATGATGATGATGATGGCCTGTATATTTCCATATAAAAATCTATGGAAGTTTACAGTAAATATCATATTTTGTGCCTCTTTTTCTATTCAGCTATGATTTTTGGCTGCTGCTAATTGCAATCTCCTCTATTTACGTATATTCTACTACATACAACATTATCCTACCATTAATCTTGTTTCTGATTTGTGGTCCACTTGGGTCAGTAAAGAAAATTATTATCACTCAATAGCATCAACTCATAAATTACAAGTTGACATGCATATTTCATAGACCTTTGAATCTTGCAATCTAAAACCCTTGCTCTCTGAACTTCTAAAACCTTCTTTTATATTTAACAGTTCATTAAATCATAACAAAAGAAAATAATCTATTACTTATTATCCTCTTTATATGTTGTATAATGCAGCTGCATCTTTTAGTACATTGGTCTGCACACTTGTAGCCTCTTTCTGGACTTTGAGTTTTTCTATTTAAATTTAAGACGGCTTTTTGTGTGCCATGTGAATTAACTTAACTGCTATCTTTCCGTAAAAACTTGAGTACACACAAAGCAATATAAAAAAATATAAAAATCACCATTTAAAAAAAATACTCATTTAAATTAATTTTTCTTAAATAAATTAGCTTAACAAAACTGTTGTGGATGTTGCGTTCACTCTAGATAACATGTGTGGAAAGTGTGTCTGCTCCCTCTTGATTGGTTGGTCAGCTGGTAAGAGAGAACAGAAAAGGAAAACAGGGAAGTTAAAGTCCCTTGCAACCCAGAACTGTGTTTATAAGAAAAGAAGAAAGAGTAAAAATGGAGACTGAATTGTTTGGCACACCTCACACGCAATCCTAGAAATGGTGGATTTATTCTTTCTAAGGCTTTGAAGTCTTTTTACAAACTTAATCTTCATTAAATGATTAAAAATATCAACCTTTAAATTAGGATGAATCTTTTTTTCTTGGGCTTTTCTAAAACTTGGAAGACAGTTTTTATTGTTTTATTCTTTCATTATAATAAAACAGAATATCTGTCCAACTTCAACTTCATTAAGAGGTGGTCCACTTAGCTTTGTGCATAAGCAGTGGGAATTGTAATACACAAATTAAAATCCTAGTCATTCGATTTGCATTTATAATTGGTCTAATACCCTTGGGAAAAGGTATGAATATCCCAAATCCCTTCAACTAAGGGTTAAATAGTACAAATTGTGTTATCAAAAAAACTACATGTCGACAAAAAGAACGTTTATAAAAAAATGATTGTTCTCGGCATTAAATGACCTAAAAATGTTGATATGAAAGATAGAAGAAAAACCAAGCCAACCATAAAACAGTGTAGTATAACATGCTGTAAAACCAAACCAAATCAAGCCCATTAAAAAGACAAATCAACTTACGCTGTCATTAATAATAAAGATATTATTCATAAAAGGTTAGACAAGTAAGTCTATTTTTGCCACACCCTTGATAAACCTGGGTGAACTCAAACAATTGACTCTGTTAAAAGTGTAAATGACACAGAATGAGACTTAATATCTCTGCTATTTGAAATACTTTTGGAATGCAATTTTGCTTGGAGTGAATCATGAAAATTTTGTCAAAAACAAAATGCTTTTATCTTTTTTTTTTTAAGTTACTTAAATTATTTATGCAGTTGAGGTCAGAACTGGGATTTTATTGAATTTCCTAATTATGTGCTCTAGGGCAGGTAAAGAATAATTATTTTTCCAGAGGAGCACAGGAGTGTGAGTTGAGATCACATTTAACTGAACCCCCCCAAAATAAAATGTCAATCTTTTCACACATTTTTGGTTCATCTTGATCCATTTATTGTCAAGAAAAACCAAAATCCTGTGGAAAGATGGTGGAGATACATAAAAACACTAAACCCTAAGACAAAAGGCCTTGTTAAAAAACAAGAAAAAATGAAAAAGAAAATTCTAAAAAAAAGGATTAAAGTTATCTTTAACAAATCCTGAAGGTCAAATTTATGTGTTCTATGGCAAGTAATTCAATCATAACAGCACAAAGAATTTTCCTTCTTTTAGATTCACTGTCTGCCAGGACTTCTGTACAGAAATATGTATATTTTATAATATATATATAAAGTAATAAAAAGAGAGAAATTGGTTGGTATATTTCAACATAAAGTATATAATGATTTTCTATTTAATCTTAATATTCATTTTGTTAATTTTTTCTCATTACAACAGTTTTGGGAGACCAGACGGTCCCTAAGGAACTTGTGTCTCCTTCTTGCTGGGTCTTCTAAACACACCTCTGATCATAATAGCACCTGTCATAATAAGATGAAATGTTATAATTTATGAATTAATGAATGAATTAAAAATGCTTTTCTGCACTTGATGTTTCTATGAATCTTGCCTGAAACAGAATAGAAATGGGTGCACTCATTTATTTACAATTCAGAAATTGAAGAGTTCTTCTCTATTGTGAAAGTTATTTCTCAAAGGTGCCATTTTATATAAAACTAATGTTTCAAGGGAAATTCTCTTGAAACTTACAGACAATGCTTAATTAAAATTGCTCAGCAATAAAAACATTTAAATTAGTTCATTAATTAATTTTTGATAATTAAAGAAAAGGTGTGGTTAGTTATTTATGTCTAAGAAGTTGAACTTCAATAAAAAATATGTGGCAAGTGGTAATTGCTTAGAAATAGTTTATTTTTTACCAGGAATTGAAAATTCGTCATTGGTTAATTGATGAAGATTGAAAAACTTAACATGAACTTTTTTTTCAATGAAGTTGATATGAAACAAGGGATTGACAGGGGTAGACTGAGAGTAGTAAAGCCCTTTGGAATAAAAAATGTAATTGGCCTATTTTCCCATTTTTTTTACTGTTAAATGCCACATATAGAGGCAGTGCAGTAGGTGATCTGTGCATATTGGCTTGAATAAGAAAAAAAACTTTAGTTCAAGATTAATATTATTGCGAGGATTCCTATTTTTTTTCCGATTCCAGGAAAACATTGATTAACGATTCTGATACCAAGTGTGATTTCAATTCCTTGCCTTGTACTTGTGCCCAATATTGTCCAGCCTTGTGTCTGCCCTGGCAGTTAGCACAGCCATGAGTAACACACACAAAGGATTCAGTCAGGCAGGCCCTATTGCAGTGCTGGGCCCTCAGTGCTGAACATTGAATTCCTTTTATTGGATTTTATCATATAAAAGTTCTACTCACAAAATTTCTAACTTGACATATTGTAAAGACAGACAAAAAAAACACAGATAAGAAAAATGTAATTTGAATATGTAAAAGAAATGGAAGAAAAGATATATATATATATATATATATAATGCCTATATTTGTGCATCCATTATTTTCATGCTTGGAAAGCTGGAACCTTGAATAAAGTCGACAAGTCAATAAGCGTAGAAATCAATAGTTGAAAGGAATTTTCAGGCTTTTATTGAATTCAGGTTGAAAAGTATTTTTTTTGTTTTGTTTATGCTGCCATAAATTTAGAACTAAACTCCCATGGAATCAAGTCTTCTTTGAGAATATGGAACCTGGCATTTAGTGCCAACCAATTTTATACTTGAATTAATGAATAACTTGGATGAATAATGATATCAGTTTAACTCAATCGCATGCATTAATTTCTTGTGGATGTTATAGACTGACTGGCAAGAGCTAGAATAGCTAAGGACCAGGTAAAGTTCAGAAACAGTATACAATTGGAATAGCAAGTGTGGGTAGCAATAATACGATTCAACTTACGAAGCCCAAACCATGCCAGGTTAAGGATTAGGGCTTTCTAATCCATTTTGATATTAATAAGTAGGCATTGGAATTGTGATGGACCGAGGATAACTTGTGCTCACAAATCAAGTTGGCTATTAAAGGGAGCACATTAAAAGAAGAGGAGAGTCAAAAGTTTGAGAAGGAAGTTGAAAGGTGGGTTGACAAAGGAATTTTAATTCCATGGCCAGGGAAGGTTGAGGAGGTATTGCCATTTATGGCAGTTGTTTAACCTACCAACAACTCAAAAAAGACCAGTGATGGATTTCTGAGAATTGAACAAATATATGTGCTGTTGTCACACCATAGATAGAATTGACGTAAGTAAAGATGTTATGAGGAATTTAGAATATTTCATGCATTTACTCATTTACCTCTTCAAAGAAAACAGAAAATGAATCATATTGTTAATTTGTTTTACAGGAGTTTTTATCTGGTTACATTAATGATAGTTTTGTAGTTTTTGTTAATAACAAACAGGTATGAAATTTCCATTATCCTAAACACAAAATATGAAAGTAGCAACAAATTCTTGACTTTTGGTCAGAAACACAAAAGTAGATTTTTTTTTACTTTTGATAAAAAAATATTTGTTAATTCTTCCTTTTTTTCTTCTTTGCAGACAGTAGATGAAGCACAGAAAGATAATTAATTTTCCTGAAAGTAATTATAAACCAACATTCTGTTCCATCCATATTCTTTATATGTGTGTCTCAATTCCCAAATACCTGACATAACCACACAAGATTTTGTCTAAAGTACACCTGACAGATTAGTTATAATTATAACAAGACTATTTCTTGCATTTATCCTCCCTGTCAATAGTAACCTTGTCATCCCAACTAAATGTACCTTCAAAAGAATGACATTATTTTGTATATGAAGACAAATAGAATAAGAGATGAAGTTAGGATGGAGGTTTCAAAATGTTGATGTGTTATTGTTTGATTTCTCTCTTTCTTTAAAAATTATGGTGAAATATTTGGATAATAAAAACAAAGGATAAACAACGTAACATCAACGTTTATCAAGATTTTTATAGAAATAATTGTTGGGCCCAATTTTCATGTCTTGTTGGAGATATTATACTTAGAGACATTGTGCTTGGAGACATGCTATGGAATTGAAAATCATTTTGGTTGGTTTCTTATTTCCAAGTAATTTGAATTAAGTTTTCTAAATTTTGTTTCAATAATTCTAAAAAAAAGGCATGGTTCTGTAAGTGGAGAGAATTGGTTCAGTTAACTGAAAGAAAACGCTCTCTTTTTCGCATGTTCCTTTGTTGATAATAATATTTGTCAATATTAATAAGAAAATATGATTCCTAAAATCTTAGAAAATTATTTTGATTTCCTTGTTTAAAATGTCCTAAAAGAATAACCCACTTATGCAAAAATGTGGAATATTTCTAATTAAACAACAAGTAAATTTCTATTACACTCAATTCTTCAAGAATATCCAAACTTTTCCAGATAAGCCACAAGATCATTTTTTATAAATCTAGTGATGATAACTTATTAATTTCTAATTGGATTTTTTTTGAGGTCAAAAGTTGAGTGAATCTTTTCCTGTTTAAGTTTAAGCCTTTTGATTTCCAAGGGAACATAGGGCCCTAACAGCGCTCCTTCAATAGCCCCTGTTCTTGTAGATCTTCTCCACCTTGGCCCATATCATTCTGGTAGTCTTGGTCTCGGCCCTCATTGCTTCTTTTCCAGGTCTGTTTCAGGCAATCAACCTTGTGTAAGCGATCACTTGCCTTGCTGGTCCCATTTAGGGTCTGCCTAGTGATGTTACATGCAAGCTTTCGCAAGGTGTAGCAAATCCAATTCCATTTTCACTTTTTAATCTCTGTCTCCATTAGGACATGGTTGAATCTTTTCCTAATCTGTCTAAAAGAATTTTGACAATTCATTCAAAATAAATGCAGTTTGCAGAAATAAAAGATCGATTCATTTATTCATCAATATCAAAACTTTTCTTAATAAAAGTCCACATATTTTTGTTCCATTTTCAGAGATCCTTTTATCAATTCAGGTCTTAAATTTCTTCTCCATATTTTGTAATTTCCAATTTATTTTACTTGGCTTCTGGCAAACCAAATATCATGAAAATTAAATTCAAATCAATAAAAAAAATTCTAGAAGCAAATTTAATGTTTAAAAAAAAAAAGAAAAATTATTCTTAAGCCTTATCCATGGGCATCACCAATTTTGTTAATCCTCAAGGTTCGATTAAAACATGTAAAAGGTTCAGAGGAGGCTAAATTAGCTTTTTGCATTTTCTTGTTGGTTTTAGGGAATTAAAATCAATTCTAGCAGACATGTTGGGTCAAAAGACATTTAAAATTGTAACTGGCTTTGTAATATCATTTGAATATTTTATAAAAGAATGTTTGTTGGTTAGAATTGTTTACCAACATTTAAAACTTTTTAAAACACTTTTGATCATAAAGGCATAATTATTTTTGATAAATTGTTTAATGAAATTTGTTTATAAATGAGCAAATGCTTTTTCAGAATGACTTCCATTGTTATATTGATGAATATTAATAGGTATGTCCCAAGCATCATAAATACTTTAGATAGAATTTTAAGAAGGGGATAATAAGGTCTCAATAATGGTTTACCTACTTCTTGCATTTGACACGTATTGTATTTTATTGATCTTCTAAGTCTTTGTTTGATTGATTTAGTTTTATGGCATATCAACCTTTTTTGGTTTATTTAATGCTGAGAAGAATCACTTTTTAAAAAACGTTCTTTTTGTTCACACATAGTCTTTTTAAGAACACAATGTGCACTAATTAATCCATTGCTGGAGGGAATGTAAGAATTCATATATTTCCTAAGGGTTTTAGTCCAGTTATGAACCCAAATGAATTGACTAGAATTTGAACTCGCATATTAAGATTCAGAAGTCTGACTGCCGACTCACTGCGCCAAATAAACCACCTGTTCTAAGAGAATTTTTCAATTCTAAACATTAATTTTGAAATGTTTTTTTCATTAAAGAATCTTTTTTTCTTATTTTTTTGTTGACAACAAAAATAATGATGACAGGAATAAAACCATGTTTGGTCTGTTAAAAACTTTTAAGAATTTTATATTTAATAATGAAATTTTAATGATGAAATTAAAAAATGATTAAATTTTAATAATGAAATTAAAAAATATTCTTGATTTAATTTTTCATTTATATTGAATCACTTTTAAGAATTTTAAATGTGATTTTTATTTTTGATTTAAACTTTGTTTTTTGTTGCTTTTTTAAACAATTCTCTTCCAATGAACCTTGATAAAAAAAATCTTTTTTTTTAAACTCAGATTTGTTTCAATCTAAAAAATGAATTGAAGAAAATCTCTTTTAAGAACTTGCATGCAACAAGTCTTCATTTGAGAAATAATTCTGTTTCGAATAAAGAAACCATTTTAGAAGGGAATTCTAAATTATGAAACACAACAAGTGAAGCAAATAAAATGCAACTAAGTCAGTTCCATGAATCTAAATTCTTTATAATTCTACAGAAACAATATCATATGAATATTTATCATTTTTTATCCCTTGTGATATGAACACTTATAAATGTCCATCTATAGAATATGAATATTTATCAAGCTATTTATCCTCTTTATAATAGGATATATGACTCTGTCAGGGTTGATGGATTCAGAAATTAACAATGTGCTGAGTAATCAATATAGTTAATATATAAACTCCTGGGTTTCTGTCTATCTTATGAGTTCATATCAGACAAACCATAAAAGTCATTTTATTTCTTTTTTATTCATTCATTACCTTTGAACAAAGAGCTTATGAAACAGGCTTTCAATATATTTTTTTATATCTCTGTTTATTTTTAAGCACGGTGAATTTCAACCTGGCTTTTGTGGAACCCTAGGGTTTCGTCCGTACAGTCCAGGTGTTCAGCAATTTCTCAATTTTTAATTTAGAACAACACAAAAATAAACATTTTAAACTTGATTTCGTAAAATCTATTTAATTATTATATGCATATTTTCTATTGAAATTTAAGTTTTATTGTATAAACGTTCTAAATTGTACATAATTAAACTATCTGCATTTGAAAATGTGGCAGATGAACTTTGTTTCTGTCAAAATAACGAATTAATCTTAAAGATTTGTGCAAGAAACACCAGACTCAAGTTTCTTCTTCGAGTTTTTGATGAAAATAAATGCAATCTATTTAAACAAGTAGTATGGTAAAGTTGTATAGGAGACAACAATTCCCGCTAGATCACCGAAGTTAAGCAATGTACAGCCTGTTCAGTACTAAGATGGGTGATCACTTAGGAATATCAGGTACTGTACCTGCCCTCCAAGTTGCGGGTGAGAACAGGGCTAAAAACCGAATTCTGTAAAAAGAGAGAAAGCTACAGAGACCGCAACAACCGAAGATATTGTCATTGTGGCCCTATATTCCCCAGCATAATCAAACAAACAAACAACTTAAACAAGTGAATTTTTTTAAAATTTCAAATATCATAGACATTTACAATACTCAAAAAATGTTTTCATTTCATTTAATTAACTAAACGCCGTTTAATTTCGCTGGGTTTCCTGTAGCCATGGAATGTTTCAATGTTTTAGCACTGATTTAGCTGTTTCATACAAAAACTAAAAAACTGATTTTAATTAGTGTTTTTTTCTTTTTCATAAAAAAACATATGTTGGCCCAGATGTGTATCTTATCTGCAGTAAGTTCCAATTAATTTTAATCATTTTCTCTGAAAGGTTTTTTAATGATTGTTAATTTTGTTAATTAGATTTTAATTATGTTTTTCTTTCCACAGCAAATTTTGTGGCTGATGTAAATAAAAAAATTGAAAAGTGATTTTTGCAAAGAATTGAACCAAAAGAAATAATTTTAATTTTTTTAAATTATTTAATAAAACAAAAAAAATGTTTTTTATCGTTTGGGATTAAAAAAAAATCAATTTTGTCACTAACTCAAATTTTGCGAAAATCCTGACAGGAAAATTCAAATGCTTTATGAGAGATATGGACTCAGCTAGAATATTCTTTATGAAGAATATTTGTGTCAGATAAGCAGTCTTTTTAATGGCCAGCTGAACAAGAATCTCATTTACATTTCAT
>JAUZSX010199374.1:0-16140 GCA_034780655.1 Idiosepius hallami
AAAATCGTTTGGCTATAGTGCCCATAGTCAAAGAATTCTCTGGAATAAGTTAAGCGGGATTAGGAAATTACCAATAAGTTTTGTTTTCAAAATTTTGATTTCTGTAAATTTACACAAAAATAAAGATAAGGACAGAGTCCGAAAATAGCTTTGCACTAAATTATTAAGGCCCCAAAGCGATTCCAGGAGGAACTAGCACTCACTGAAGTATAAAAAGATTTTGATATATCCATTTCTTATTTATTTACAATGGTTTTCAGGCCCCAGTATTAAATCACCTAAATTATATATTTAATCTCATCATCACAATAATTTGAATATTGATGAAATGATTAAAAAATAAACAAAAAGAAAAATGAGTCTGCCGGCATTTAGTCCAGCCAGGCGGTTAATATCTACTTTCTTGTCCTTCTAGAGATTTTTTTTTTAGAAAAAAAGTATGCAATAATTCACAATTATTAAAAAAAATTTTTTTTCAATTTAATTTGACTGTCAAAACTTTTTTTATCTAAGATTATTCACATTAAATTAGAAAATTCATTTCTTTTTCTTTACAATTTACTTAAATATTTCGTTTCGTCCCACCATTTCTTGTTTTCGTATCAGCCTTTGCTTTACACCATTTGCTCTAACCGGTTGTGTGGTCGTACTTTCTTCCAGAACATTCACCCACAAATATCTGTATATTACAATTTACTTTGTAAAAGTTCGCTAAAATGGTAAGTAAGATTATTAACTATTATAATTTTTTGATTTAGCTGTTATAATAATAATTATTATATATATTATAATTATGATATTCAAAATTAAATCTTCAATGACTCAGCAGCCAAGAGCTCTAGCCAGAACTGCATTTTTTCCTATTGTCATGTTACGGCCAGTGTTCGGTTTGATTACTGGTATCAATTTTCTAAATACATTTTTTAAAATCAAAATTTTATTTTATTATTAAAGACGGATATGATTTTGCCTCTCCCCCCCTACATGATTACTGCCGGCGACAGTTTTTTTTTACTAGAATTGCTTTTAATTTATTTACGGCATGCGGAGGTGCCGCTGTCATGTCCATGCCTTCATTTTCAATTTTTGCCTTAGATTTAATTTTTTTCTTTTTAATAGTATTAATTTTTGGATTAAAACTATTTTTCAAATACTCATTATAATTCCCTGGAATAATTATTTTAATTATATTATAGTTTAGTTAATAGCAGTTTATGTCTATTTTTACGATAATAAAAATTTAAACGAACTCCTTGAATTTCTTTGTACGAAAAAATCAAAATGATAAAATTAATTATTTTCGTTTTTTTTCTTTTTCGTAAAATAAAACTTTGTTAAAAAAATATGACCAAATAAATAAATAAAAACACTTGAATTTTGTTATCATGTGATTTATTCGTTTTAGAGTTTATGTTAAAAATTTAAGTGTGATAAAACAATAAAAAATGAATCAAAATTTAAATACGATTTTTGATGTTATTTTTAAAGGATTTTTAAACAGTTTATCTAAATTTTGAATTTCAAAGTTTACTTTGTTTTATTTTTTTATTCATTAATTTACATTTCACTCTTCGTAGAAATAATCGCACTGCGTCGTGACGAGTGTAATTGATATGGAAAAAAACCTACACGTGCTGACAAACCTTTATTTGATGAGAATGAAAGTTGAAGAATTAAAATTATCTATTTTTAAAAATAAAATTATACGATTATTTTCTATTATTTCATTTATGGCATTTAATAATTTTTGTGTAATATTTTTAACCGAAACAAAAACTAGTTTTCCACACGGTATGGAATATCTCGATTTTAAACGAAACTCAAAAATTTTGTTAGACGGTCTTTTTTTTTCATAACGAATCCTCATTCATTCATTACTGACTAGTGTTACCTACAAAATGCTTATTTCTATTTTTCATGTCGAAACGAACCGTAAAAAATCTCTTTGCTTGTTTTTTTTTTCTTCTTCGTCTACTACTATAAAAACTTTTTGATTTTATGAAACTTAACCTCGATCCATGAAATTAGGGATATGGAGACAACAGCGTCAAATCATACAAGAAGAAAACATTTTTCTTGTGTATTTCAATGTGTAGAAAAAGAATCTGGTAACTGTTTTCCGGGCAATTCACCACCCCTCTCGAACCCTATCCACACCCCCACTTACTAATGAAAATCAACCCTAACTTCAACCCTTACCCTAATCTAAGATTTGAGAAAGAAACGCTAAATAATCCACATAAATTAATTTTATTTTATAATATGACTGGTTTTTGTCAAAAAAATTCGAAGTGTAAGCCTTTGCAGACACACAACTAAATGCACCAAAATTCTTATGCTAAATTGAAGATGTTTTGGGGCATGCAAAGAGCGTCTGCCCAAAAACAGTCTTGAAGCAGACAAAAATGACACCATTAGAAAAGAATTCCTATCAGAACATAATCCATTGGAAAAAAAACATTTATGTCTCTGGAACAATTCATTTGTGCTGAAAAATTTGCTTTAAGATTTCATAGAGAATGTTAATATCTTTCTTCATTATCTGACACTTAAACTGAAGATGTACAAATTAAACCTTCAGAGTTTTTTTTTTGGTGGGAGGATGTAAGTGAATGAATTACCATCAAATATAGGCAAGCAGAAATATATGAAATATTTAAGTTTTAATTAAAATCTATCTAATAGCACAAATTGTTGGTGACACATATCAGGTCACTGACCTGGGTATTCCGGAAACCTGTTGGAGAGCGGATAATGATTAAACATTAAAATTTAACCAGGAAAAAGACTGTGTTGTTACTGTTGTGTCACCACTAAAGACCGCATGTAAAATGTTTTTGATATGTCTATGAAACAAAGAACAACAAACCTAACAAGTCTTTTCAATCTTTATATGTAATTTATTGGAAGTGCATTGTGTGTAACTGCATCTTTCAAATTAAGAGCAAAAATGAACTATTGTAAAAATTTCCGAGTCCTGAGTTTATCAAAATAACTTTCATTCATAGAATATTGTGTGACAATTGATTATTAATAAATTCATAGATTTTTAATAAATGATTTTGTTTCATTTTAATACCTTTATGTATATTTATTTTCAGGCTGTTTTAAACCCACTTCATCCGGTTCAAATTTTTAATGCTGGAGCTGAAGAAGAAAAATCTGAAATTGCTCGTTTAGTAAGTACATTTTTAAATAAACTTAAATAAAAAAAGAAATTATAAAATATTCTATTTAATCATTATGAATATTGTTGTTCGTAAGTTTTATGTTGCATTTAAACTGTTTTTTTTTTTTTATTAATATTAATACTAATATTTTAGTACTACGACAAGTGAAATAAAAGTTCATGAATCTGCCTTGGTATACTAAATTTGTAATTTTTAAAGCTATAATTTGTATATATTTTCTTGAGCACAAAGATACATTAGGCTTTAGGCCATTTTTATGTGCTCATTATATATCTGGACTTTTGTTATCAGTGTTGGCTTTCACCTAAATGAGGTACTCTTTAACTTAGATGAGTTGATGAGCCTTATCTGCCTAAGGCAACTGCTATGGTTTTGACTGGGATTTAAACTCCTGTAATACGATTCCAGAGCCCAAGCTTTTACCAATGCCTGGCGTTCATTGCCTAAAGCTATATTTTACAACCTAAGAGTAATTTGTCACTTTTTCTATTAGTTATTAGCTACATAATTTCATTATGTTTTAACTAAAAAAAAATTTTTTTTTAAATGCCCATTTTGGTCATGGGTGATTTGTAATTTTATCTGATAGTTTTTGAACCTAAAGAGACAATGTTAAAATATTAATATTGTAAATATTTTGTTGTAATAAGGAAAAGGTAATGGAGACAAGTTGATTGATTATGAATTTTGTTTTCTTTAGTCTTGTTTTGCTGGGGCCATTACAATTGGCGATCTTATTAAAAGTACTCTTGGACCAAAGGGAATGGTGAGTTTTAAATTATTTATACACTTTTAACTAAAACTTTTATATTGTATGTGTTATTTATCTGAACTATGTAGATTAGTTAATGATTAAAAGTTTATATAAAACTACATAGACGGATTTATACAAAGGTTTGCTAATATTAAAAAAAATTCCTTTTATTTTTGTATAGTTTAAAATACAAAATTATAACTATAATGGAATACTGAATTTTAAAAAAGTCTTAAAATATAAGACTAGCTTTTCTGTTTAAAACCTATCTTAATTTGTTTTTTTTTTCTACTTTATATTCTGAAATTATTTCTCTGTAACCAAAAATGTTTTTTCTTTTTTCATTTAAAGGACAAAATATTACTCAGACAAGGTCGTGTTGAACAAATTGAAGTTACTAATGATGGTGCTACAATTTTGAAATCTTTGGGTGTTGATAATCCAGCTGCTAAAGTATTAGTTGGTATGTTCAAATTTTTCTTTCTTTTTTTTTAATATCATTTTCAATAGATTAAAGTCGGAGGATTTTCTTTTCTTTATTTCCATTTCCATGTATATGACTAAAACCTGATTTTGAAGTGGAGAAAAAAAAACCCCATTATTTATGATTTCTTATGTCTACTAAGAATTTTAATGATCCTAGTTTTTCCTATCTACACTATAATAAGACAATAATATACCTAATTACAATATTCATGTTAGATACCTATTCAAGGCATACACTTATGATCTCTAAAGGTTACTATAATTAAACGATTCTCCATAAATGCTTATAATTATCTCTAAACCACTGATTGTAATAACCTTTTAAGATAATGCTAGACTGATTTCTCAGTTTGGCTTTCAGGACTCCAAATGGCATAATCAATTTTGGTAGATGAAATTTAACACAATTGGCAATTAAAAAAAAATTCTAATTCGAAACTATTATAAATGTTTTTCATATTCATAAAATCACAAATTTTTGAGAATCTTTCACTTATAAATTCTGTAATCATCAAACCAGTCTTAAGAAAAAAATTCTTATCTTTTAATTATCTCAATATAGCTAGGGAGAAATTACTATGTCAACATAGTTATCTATTTTTATTAACACCATTGTCTACTTTTAATTCATCAAAGATACTGACTGAACCAACATGCTTCATTGATATAAGATAAAATGAAACTATTTTAGAAAAAGTCTAACTTATAATTTTTCAGAAAACAAGGCATTAATATTGCTATATGCAACCAGCCATTCACTAAAAGTTCATTCATTACTCATCTACTGATTGTCCATTCAATGGTTGTTAATAAAACATGACCGCTGACAATTGTGTAAACTAGAATCCACTATATTAAAATATTTTTTCTTTTTTCCTTAGATATTTCTAAAGTGCAAGATGATGAAGTTGGTGATGGTACTACATCAGTGGTTGTTTTTGCTTGTGAATTATTAAAGGTAAGATTTCATTTTAAGACTTTAATTTTTATATCTTCACATTTAAAAAGTACTTAATCCATTGTTAGCTATTTATCAAAATTATTGTAAATCTTTTTTCTTGAATGTTTGGAGACATAAGTTCAAGACAAAAATTGTAAGTTATTTGTTTTAGTTTTTTAGATGTTGCTTGACAATTTGTATTATTGAGAACATCTAGACAATTGTTTATGTTATATACACAATATTTTTGCTTCTTTCACTGTTTTTTGTTGATAAGAAAGCTGAGTTTAACAAGAAATACATGAAATTAGAGAGCATATTAACCAAAACTCTAAATTAAAATATGACCTGAATATTCTAAATAAAAGATATTGCTATCTATATTTCAAAGTCCCTTTGATTTTTTTTATCTATAAATCTGAAATTTTGAAGTATTTTGAAATTTGCTATTCTTTCTTTCTTGAAATTATTGTATTTAAGCAGAGATGTAAGAAAATAGATTAGAAAATAAATGATACAAATTAGATCAAAGCCATTTGGTGTGAGATGATTTAGAGTGCCATGTCTAACTTATCCCAGTATGAGCTGCCTCTAAATCAACTTGAAATTTATAGACTTAATTTTGTCTCTTAAGTGTTAAAAATACTAATTAAATCTTTTTGTGATGTGCAACAAATCCTTCATAATGAGAAACAATAATTTGCTATTTTAAAAATACTTTTGTGAAATTATTGATAAAAAAATTAACAAACCAAATAAATACAATTTTAATGTTTTTAATAGTTTTTTTATTCTTTTTTTAAATTAAATTGTATTTTTTAGGAAGCAGAAAATCTTGTTCGAATGAAAATACATCCGCAGACCATCATTTCTGGTTGGAGGAAAGCTTGTTCTGTCGCTCGTGATGCATTGGAAAATTCGGCTGTTGATAATGGGTGAGTTATATTAGATGTTTTTTTTTTCCTTATAAATTTAACATTGTTAGTGATTAAAAGATAGATAACCCATTTATCCAGCAGATTTTCTGATATGTTTCATTTCTTGTCAATTTTTTCATGTTTGCAGTATAGTGTTAATACTGATTAAGAAAGGGTGAGAGAATGTGTTTTGGTGCTGTTTCAAAAATTAATTTTGGACAAGATACTTTGCTCCTGGTTTTAAAATAAAATTTGGGTACTGAAAAGTTAAATCGTCATTGCTAGTTATGAAAATTACATAAAATACAATCACAGGTCTCAGATTGAAACTAATTATTTTTTATTAGGGTGAATAGGAAGGCAAAATTGTTTAAATTCTTTACTTGGAATAAGATTTTACAGCTATTACAAGTTAAAAAAAAAATGGAATTTTTGCATTGTTCTGAGAGAGCATTTTTGTGCCAAATTTTAAGTATAAATTAGGCATTGCAGAGATATGAAAGAAAAATAATTAGTTTTACAAAATTAAGATTTTGTTGTCATAAAAGACTTAATATTGCTTATTGAAACTGGCTTTCTGGACATTAATTGAATTATACAATATGAATGCTGTTAGTGTTTAGATAATCATACTTTGTAGTATTTTGGTAATTACAAAATATGGTATTTTATATACTAATTAAAGTTTAACATTATTAAACTTAAGTGGAACTAAATATTTAGATGGGCTGCAAAAATAGACTTATTTTTTTTAATGTTTATACAATTCAAGGTTAGATAGATTTTTACACTTTTGAACTATTTTAAAATCTATGTTTACAAAATCCTTTCTATCATAATGAATAAGTATTACAAAATTTTGTATGAAAGAGACACAAGACAATTTTCATAGTAATAATTTAATAGCTGACTTCTATAATATAACTATAATCTTTGATTTTTATTAAATGTAACCATCTTAATATGTATTGAAATGATAAATGGTTAATATTTGAAAACTCAAATATTAACCATTTATAACTAATGTTTAATAAACATAACTGCTTAATAAGCCAACAATGCTAGGTAATCCCACTACTTATCCAATCCTACTTTTAATCCAATTCTACTTATCCTTAGCCTAATTTTACCTTTTTATTCTATTATTATCAATCTGATATTGACTTTTCATTTCCTTTTCATTTAGAAACAATCCTGAAAAGTTTCGTCAAGATCTTAAAAACATTGCACAAACAACTTTGGGATCAAAAATTCTCATTCAACATCGTGAGCATTTTTCTAATCTTGCAGTTGATGCTGTTCTCAAACTGAAGGTAACTTGGTTTATTGTCATTAACACCCTTTTTTCCAGTTTATATACTTTTTTCCTAATCATATTTTTTATTTTAGTATGTGTATGTTTGAATAGTTTTGGATCTAATATCTTTTTATAACTTTCAACTATTTTAGATGTGTGTTTTTTAGTTTAAGTCTTATTTTTTTCCGTTTGGATGTTTACAATAATTCTAATTATGCAAGATATTTTTCAATATCTGTAGCAATAGTTGGGAATGCAGCTAAAGCATTTTAAAATTAATGTTGTACATCTTTTGTATCAACACAATGAATATTGAGAACTAAATTCTTCTTTTCTTCACATACTTGGTTCAGTATATCTCAGTTTTGCCTTGTGCCTAACTTGGTGCTGCTCACCAAGTAGAATTTTATAGAAATTTTGTTTTAAATGGTATAATTTTATTATGAAATATAAGTGAAATTTATAAGATAGTATAACCTTATCACAAAATATAAATCAAATTTGATGCTTCATAGATTTAACTTTTTGCTTAATGTAATGATTAAAAAAAACTTGTTTCCAAACTGATTGAAGTAGTGAAGAATTCTATTTTCTTACTTTGGTGATTTTAAGCTTGCATAATGTTGACTGAACAGCTTTCCATAAGAAAACTAAAATTAGATCAAATATTAATTTAGTTTCTTTTTCTTGTTATTCTACAAAATTTGTAATTTGTTATAGAATTGATTTGTTTTTGTTCCCTTTATTTAGGGAAATGTTGACATAAGTGCTATCCAGATAATTAAAAAACTGGGTGGTGGAATGGCTGACTCTTATCTTGATCAAGGTGAGTTCTTCCTTCTCGTACAAACATACTTTATGATTCATAAAAATAAGATCTATTTTTTTTTATCGAATATATAAACCTGTATTAATATTTATTAGCACTTTAGCTTGTACATCCGTGCGTATAAAACATGGCAGAAAAAGTGAAGTTTCAATAAGAATTTTTCAAATCACCATCAGGCATTATTATTTTTCTTTTTGTTAACTAAATTTCTTGGAACATTGTTACTTGTTGTTGGTGTTATAATAATAAATTGAACTTGAACTAATCAGTTTTTCATATGACTGCTCTAGTTGGAATGTTGCTAAATTAATCCACTATTAATCTTTTATTTGTCTAGTTATAAAGCAAATAATTATCATTAAATAAAAATTAAAAAAAGGTATCTACGATGAAAATCATCATTAGATTAATTGGCACCAAAGAAAAAAACCTTTTTGGAATAAATTGATATAATATGTCATCCTTCATTTCACAAAAGTTTACATGCTCTTATGTATATATAAGTCTGATGCCAAGTGGTTTTGACCAATCATTTTAAAATAGACCTTGGCTTCCATTTGAATGACTTTAAACAAATTCTATCTTGAAAATTCATTGTCAAGATTTATTAGTAAAAAGATTTTGTAGTTAATAGCAACTTTTGATAACTTCTTTTCTATCATCTCACCTTTCTTAAAGTTTAATTCAGTTTAATGACAATCACAAGAGTTTTTTCTTCAATTCTTGAAAGCTGAACAATTTTTTTCTATTTAACATGAAAAAAAATAATTTTTTTTCTCCTTTCATCTTCAGGTTACCTTCTTGATAAAAAGATTGGTGTTAATCAACCCAAAAGAATAGAAAATGCAAAGATTTTAGTTGCAAATACACCAATGGATGCTGATAAAATCAAAGTAAGTTTTATTTTTTAATCCATTCACACACAACAGCCCTATTGTTTTTATAGCTATAACTAGCTGATTGTATAAAATGAAACTAATAACTCTAATCTCTGTGAAATTTTTCTATGAAATTAGCATTAAAAACTCATCTATCATTGGTTGATCATCAATAAATGTAGTTTAAAGAGCCAGTAATTCCTCTTCCTACAATCATTTGAAACCATTATTTAAAAAAATATTATTGGCTTTTCTACTTGAAGATTCTTTCTATGTCATTTCCTTCAATTGACCCTCTACAATGTTTTATCTCATCTCATTTTGAAATAAAGTGTTTTTTTTTTTCCAACTCCAAAAGTTATTGTGAATTAGATTTTTTTTCTCGTTATTAGTTTTTAATTTTATCTGAGAAATGCATTTTCATAGCTAATGTTAAATTTTTCCTCTTGTTTACTATTATGAGAATGAATTGGCAAATTACTAAGTTTTCATAAAACATCTTTCTTCAAAACTTGTCTCAGAAATGACACAATGTAATGCTATTTTACTAGAAGATACTATTTCATTAAAACAAATCATTAGATTATCATAAATGTTTTATTTAATAGCTAAGATAATATTTTGTTTTTTATAAATGGAAGATTTGTTGCAATATCAAGGTTGTATGGCAATACATTGATTCGATCATGATTGTTTGATAATTGCATCTGTTTATCTTATTACACAAACAACATTTAAGATTTGATTATAAAATGTAATTACAATTTGGAGAAAGAAATTTCAATGCATGCTCAAAATTTTTTGTTCTATTTAGGTTTTTGGTTCAAGGGTGAAGGTAGATTCTATCTCTAAAGTAGCAGATCTTGAAGTTGCTGAAAGAGAAAAAATGAAAGATAAAGTGAATAAAATTTTGAAACATGATTGTAATGTCTTCATTAATAGGTGAGTATTTTATTATAAAACTATTTGATGGTGCTTTTTCTTTAAGTTTGGTAATTTATATTATTAAAGGATTGTGGGTCTGTTCTTTGATTTTTGATCTCAATTTTTTCTTTTATCCCATAAAATCAAACTGTCATTGGTGGAATTTGAAACCATAACTTTTAGATCATTAATCCAGTTTTGTGTTTTCTTCAGTACATAGTAACTGTAATCAATATTACCAGAAAAATTTAATTACATATGGCAATTTTACAAATGTGATATTTATCTTATTAAAACAAAAAAGACCTGATTTTCAGTTGGTTGCTTAATACATTAAAAGATTCAGTTCCAAAGTTGGTATTTTGTCTAGTTATATAAAGAAATGAAAATCATAATCAATCTTTAATTTAAAATTGACCTTTATTAAATGCAATGATTAAAGATTATATTTTAGAGATAGTATCTTTAAAGGTTTAACAGATGCTGTAAAAAATTCTTAAATTTTAAAAATTGAATTAAATGTAATTTCAAAGTAGTTATTATTGACATTACTTTTTTTCCATCACTTGGTTTTTTTATCAATTAGCAAACTAGTTCCACCCAGTCTTTTTGGTATGAAGAGTAGCTAGAAATCTTGCATGACAAGAGGTCAATGAAATCAATGACCATTATCTCTGGTTAGGGATGGAGAATTATTTAAGACAGTGTTAGTCCACTGGTTGCAATACTTCCCTAATTTTATGGCAAAACTGACTTTAAATAACTCATAAGAGATAGATAGGTCAAAAATAAAACTTGGTAGCCACTTGGGGAAAATAAACTTGAGACATTTGTGTAGTAGTATCTTAGAAGTAACATTCAATCTTTATTCAATGTTTTATGAATTTAAAACAATGTTATAATAATAGTTTCTAAAACATAAAATAATGTAATAAATGCTTAAAGATAATAAATCCACAAGAAACTTTTTTTTACCTTAATTAATGTCATTTTAATTTACAGACAACTTATTTACAACTATCCAGAACAACTCTTCTCTGATGCAGGAGTCATGGCCATTGAACATGCTGATTTTGAAGGAGTAGAACGTTTGGCTTTAGTAACCGGTAATAAATTTTTGAGGTTTTTTTTTAACAAATGACATTTATGGAAATTATAGGGGACAAATGAAAATAGTTTTTCTTTTCGGCTTTATTTGAGAAAAATTGATGTCATTTTAAAGTTTTTTATTTTTCCTAAATTTTTATTGCTTTGCAATGATGAAAAAAAATATTAATATGCAATTTCACTTGTAAATGTTACTGATAAATGTTACGTTGCTGTAGTTTCAGTTGCAAAAAATGTTAAGAATATTAATAAAAATCAAGATTGATTAACTAATTTTTTCAAATTAATAAAAGTTACCTCAGTAAATAGAAGGGAGAGCAATGTCAGATGCAACTATTTCCATGGGAGTTTAAAATAGAAAAAAAACCCCAAAAAACTAACAATAAAATTTATAAAAAAAAACAAAAACTGCAGTTAATTTAAAATGTTTTATTTTTGTTCAAGTCTCTTTGGAAAAGAATTAAATTAATATTCCAATTGAATAATTTTTCAAGTTTTTGCCATAAGTTTTTCTTATTTTCTTTTACAGGTGGTGAAATTGTGTCAACATTTGATTCACCAGAATCTGTTAAACTTGGTCATTGTGATTTAATTGAAGAAGTGATGATTGGAGAAGATAAATTAATCAAATTTTCTGGTAATATTTTTTTAATGATTTTGATTTAAATAATTTAAAAATCATCTTAATTTGCTATGGAAATAATGTTCCTCTTTTTACAAAGACATTGGATAGTTTTTAAATATTAATGTGAATGAGGTTTTTCATCTTGATTTCTGAATATTTGTCGTAATCCAGTAATATGGACACAAATTATGACCCTAAAAATTATAAGTTCAGCTGAGTTCAGTTTTTAAATTAAATAGATTATATTATCAATAAAGTTTTAATTCTATGTTAGAACTTTAATTAGATCAACTTAGGTCTAAAGACTATGTAAAAGAAATTTGGCGAATTACTCTAACACAAATTTTTAAACTTGTAAAATATACCCTCTTTTTTAAATCATTATACAAACCCTAATTATATGGACTTCAAAATGCTCATTTTTTTAATCACTCTGACTCAGCAGCATTGTTCTCTTTTTTGTACAAAATTTGTAAATCGAATGAAATTTAATATACAAAAAAAAAGTTAACCATACAAATGATATATTATAAATTTGTTAGATGATTAAAACCTGATTTAATTAATATTACTTTTTATTTATTTATATATTTTTTCTCACAGGTGTTGCACTTGGTGAAGCTTGCACCATTATTCTTAGGGGTGCAACGCAGCAAATTTTAGATGAAGCTGAAAGGTCTTTACATGATGCACTTTGTGTCTTATCACAAACTGTGAAAGAAACTAAAACTGTTTGTGGAGGAGGTTAGTGTCTTTCTTGTCTTTGTGAACACTCTGATTGAAATCCTATTAAATAAGGTTTTCTTTATTTCTAAATATTTCATTTACACCATGTTCTATTTCCTTACTATTCATTTTAAATCTATACAGCTTTAATCTTATAAATTCTTTGCAAAACTAATATTTAACTTAATTTTTATAATGTTGCAAGAAAATCTTTAAAAAGTGCAGAGATTGTAGCTGAAATAAATTTTAGAACTATACAGTATTATTAATTGTAAAGCAAAGTATGAACTTTGTTCATTTTTCTATATATGTTTGTGTGTACACACTCAAACATGCATTCTCTCATAGTAATAAGAATTTCTTTATTAGTGTCAAATTTAAATTTGTTATAACTCCTAATTGTATTATTTTATTTTAGGTTGTAGTGAAATGTTAATGGCTGAAGCTGTTACTAATCTTGCTGCTAAAACTCCTGGTAAAGAAGCTGTGGCTATGGAATCATTTGCTAAATCACTTAGAATGGTAAGATTTATAGCTTTTTTTTATTTGAAATTTCTTTTTTTCTACTAAGGAAATGAAAATTACTGTTTTTGTCAATATATATATATATATATATATATAAAATAATCATGTCATGAAGATGTTATCCTTTAATGTTATGTTAATAAAATTCATTAAATAAATTTTTCTTTTGGTTTGTTACCAAGTTTTGTTTTTTTTTCTTCAAGAGTCTATGCTCTCAAGCTAGATAAAGTAAAATTCTATGAATATTTATGGCAGTTAAAAACTAAGCAAGCTCGACACCAGAGGCATTTATCATAAAACGTAACTGATACTTTTTTCTTTTTTTTCTGAAACTAACAAATGCCACTGACATAGGTAAGTTATAAGTGTATTTATGTGATTAGATAGATAAAAAAAATACAATTCTATGATTTATTAAAAGTTAATTTGTTCTGTTATTATATCTGAAATAAGTTTTCTTTGACACAATATTTGAAATTTAGAAAAAAAAAAAAAAATTAACCTGTTTTTTTTTTTTTTTAAAGATCCCAGCAATTATCAGTGAAAATGGTGGTTTTGATAGTTCTGATCTTGTTGCTCAGTTGCGTGCTGCCCACACTGAGGGCAAAAACACATATGGACTTGGTAAGTTGATCCATTTTTATTTTTATGAACATCATTTTAAATATAGATTTCATTTAATTAAAAAAATTTTTTATTCAATACCTGAATTTATTTTTGGAAAACAACCCATTTAGGCCTTGAATAACTTGATTAGTGTTTTGAAGTGATGAAACTGTTTAAAAATGCATCCACCTCCTGAAACCTTGTATTTCAGATCCTGCTAAAATAAAAATAAAATGTTGTTTTCTCTCTTTTTCCAGATATGAACAATGGTACAATTGGTGACATGAGAAATCTTGGAGTTACAGAATCTTTTCAGGTGAAGCGCCAAGTTCTCTTGAGTGGTTCTGAGGCTGCAGAAATGATCTTAAGAGTAGATGATATTGTTAGAGCTGCTCCAAGGAAGCGACAACCTGATATGCGATCCCATTAATCTCAACCAAAACTTCATTTTGCATCATTCATTTTTGGAAAAAATTTAAATTGTCTTTCTTTGCTTTTTGCTTAAATCAAATCAATGTATTATTTTGAAAAACAATATTACAAATAAAAATTACTTATGTCTGTTTCAATTTTTTTTATACTTACTGGATAACTACTTCTGTTTTTTCTTTTTGCATTACATAATTGTTAATTATCTGTATCATCTAATGAAAGTATTCAGTGTTAGAAATTGTATTAAATAATGAAGCCAGTAATATTTTTTTTACCTAAAAAGTATAATTTAGAATGTTTAAAAAGTTGTAATGCACTCAGTAAATCACAAATTCTGAAGATTCAGGTTTTATTTGAAAGTCGCGCGCACTACAAAGTTTGGTTCCATTGACAATCGTTGAAAAAAGAAATAAAATTAAGTTTTAATTGTCATCTTGTTAATATCACTATTTTAGTACTTAACTCATCTTGCTTCCATATTTTATTTCTCTTTTGTCATATTGATATTAGCCACTCATAGCTTACTATATATGTATCTGCCAGAAGCATTAGACAATCAATAGTATTGGACTAGTGTCCCCTCCTTTTTTTTTTCTATAAAACAAGTGTACTGAAATATATCTATCTACATATATCTTAAAATCTGTTTTAATAAAATTCTGAATTGAAAGAAAACTCACCACTAATAAAAGTTTTATGTTTACTGAAGTTGCCTTTAACTTCTACATCCTTAAAAGCTTAAAATTAAATGACATTTTGGATTTATCTATTCACTCTAAAAAAGGAATTTTTCCCATGCTTAGAAAAGGCCAAATTTTAAAACAGACCTTCCCTTTTAAAAGTCCATATGGAACAGGTCCATAATTTCGGGAATCACTAGAGTTCATCTTATTGTCCCCTTCAAGCCAAACGTGACCTCTTGGAACATATTGAATCGTATTTTCAAAGTCATTGAACACCTGATCTCCTGAAAAAGCAACAATTCTTTTGCAAACTAGAATTTTTGGATTTTCTGGTGACACTGATATCACAACATCACCTTTAAGAAGTTTTTGTTGCCTTACAGAAAGATTCTCTGTAAGCACAATATCCATATTATGAATGGTTGGTTCCATAGATATTCCTGAGCAATAAACAATACTGCCAATATAAGTAGTTACACAATGAACCATGCAGCCAAATTGTGTAACGGTAAGCAAAGCACTTTTTAGTTTGGTCAAAAATTTTCCATTCATCTGAAAAGAAAACGAAAAAAATAAATTAAAAAAATGTTTTTTAAAAATTCAAATAAACCTATTATAGCAATGTTGCTTACTATTTTATCTATCTATATACTAAAAAAAATCAGATTGTCATGGTTGTATGAGACCCTATATCCTGTACCTCTTTTAAAAATAAAACTACAATACAGGGTGTCTCAAAAAACTGTACTCAAATTTTAAAAAATGGATTCACAAATATAAATTCGAAGCTATTCCATTTCACTGTATGTTCATAAAGGATTTCTCGCCATTTGAAGTGTGAATACATTTTTTTTGAGACAGACATCCTGTAGTTATTTAAAAAAAATTTTTACACGTTGAGCTCTTCAGAAAAAGTAACTATAATTATTGTCATGTCACAGATAATCATGGTTAGGGGCATTGGAGTCTCTACATTTCCAGATAATTATTGTTAGAAGATAGTGGTTTCAATTCATACCAAGGCTGGCCAGAAGTGCACTTGTTTAAAAATGTGGTTCTATAGCCAACAACTATGGATTAAAGTAATTACTGGGGATAAGGTTACAAGACTCAGCATTCCTCTCCGAGGTGACAATCACCTGATTATGATATTTACTTGGTGAGCACTCCCAAGTTTGGCACAAGGCCATTTTTACGTGCTCTTACCTGGGCTTTATATA
>JAUZSX010199482.1:0-16140 GCA_034780655.1 Idiosepius hallami
GTTGTCTTATGTATCAGTTTATCTGAAGAATGGTCTTTACCAAACTACTTTGCCAATTTTTGGTCTAGGGACTTGGAATTTGAAGTATAATCTAGTAGATATATAAATGTGACATTGTGTGTCTATCTACCTGAAGATGAGTCTCTACCAAACTACTTTAAAAATTTTTGTCTAGATACTTGGAATTTGATCTAAATGGTATTTGATCTATGGGATATTTGCATCAGTAAAAAAATCCGATTTGCTTTTGAGCCAATAAAAAAGTTTCTAAGGTGTCAAACTATGTGGGTCCTACGTTGGTCATTTTTGAGTCAATATAACTGCAATTTACTAAAATAATGTTCAGCTTTCAAAAAATTATTGCAGCTTTCTTTAAAAAAAGGTTAGAAAAAAAATGTTATAATAATGACATAGCATAGTGATAAAATTATGGTACACCAATTTAATCTTGTCTATCTATCATATATACTTTTATAATTAAACTAATTTAAAAAAAAGAAAGCTAATTCTAATGAATTGTACAAGATAACATTCAATAGAACCTGTTGAATATTTATAAAGCTGATGCAGTTGATATCAGCACAGTTAGAAGATGGGTTTGTCAACTACAGGGAGATAAAAGTGACAACACATGCTCTGGACACAAAAATGGATGGCCTCATTCATCAGTGGCAAAAGTGCATTATTGGCAATGTAGAAAAATAAATTCTGGAGCACAAACGGTCACTAATTTTAATGGTACCACTTCTGTCTTTGTAGCTCTACAACTTTAAAAAAAAAAAAAAAAAAAAAACTTAATCAAGTTAATGGCAATACTTTTGGAATAACCCTCACACTTTTTGTCACCCTTTTCATTTTTCAAATCTTCTTGAACCCTCTAGAACTTTCTGGAATCTTTCTCTAGAACTCTAGAAGAGAAATGTCAATTTTTTGTCCACTAAAAAAATAAAAAAATAAATAGGTACATATAAATCATTTGGCTTTTAAGTTGTGAGTCGATTCTATAAACCACATTGCTGTAGGCGTCTTTCCTTCTTATTGATAGAAGGAGAAAGCACACCTCTCTCAAGACACCTACATATCATATTATCATCACCATAATAAGGTATGAGTGATAATCTATTTTAGGTTTTTTTTTTATTCATTTTTGCCAATATTGAAAAAAAAAAAAAAAGAATTTCAAGTAAATAAGCAATAATTGATTACCACTGTGTACTTACAACAAGTAGACAAAATAATAATCTATATAATAAATTATGATGTCTATTGATTCTTCTAAGGAAGTTGAATAAGCAATAAAAACATTGAGCGGGGGAAAAAAAAAAAAAAACAGAACCCGAAAAAAGCCACTTCTTTAAAATGAATTTTTTTATCAAAAGTCTGTAAATCAAAAAGTATAAAAGTTCAACCATGAGTATTATTCAAAATTAACCTAAACTCATAATAATATATCAAACTAAATAAACTAGTCATTCACACATAAGCGAAAAAAAGTAACAACATTAAAGAGATTGATGATAATTGTGGGATACGTAATCAAATCAGTTTTATAGTTAGAGTTATCCCAAATCATGTCAAGATGACTCCCACTAAAACCAACTATCCTTTCTTTGTACACTAACCTTCTGTTGATATAAATTACTCTTCTATTCTCACCAATTTGTCAAACCAAATCATTCACACATAACCAAAAAAGGAAACAAAGTTTAATAGATTAATGATAAATGTAAGATATGACATCAAATCAGTTTAAATTTATACTTATGAAAAGCATAAAATCTAAACTAGTTTTAAACCTCATTTTGAATATGTGTGAAATCTTATTGATATAACAATTAACAGCGATTAACTAGGCCGAAACGTAGTGTAGAAACATCAAAAAACCTACTAAGATAAGGACAAAAGTCCGAATAATAAAGTTAATTCATAAATTACGAAGCCTCAACTCAAAAATAAAAATAAACTATAATCATTTCTAAAGGTTTCTTATTCTGAATTAATTTATAACGTTTTTTTTATACTAACTTCATTTCTTATGCTTTCTTATACTAACTTCATTTCGAAAACTTTTCTCTAAGTAGCCTATTATTATATATCAAAGAAGGAAATAACACTAGAGTTAAATTCTTATAGAGATGGACAAGAATTTAATCCACCAACCAGTTCAGATGATACTTTGAAATCAGTTCATGCCAGCAGTTTCAAAGCTTAGGATAAAAATAGGAAATAATAATATTCTTATTACTTAAATGGAAAGTGATTATGAGAAAGAAACTGAACAATGAGAAATTGTTTCCACTAGAACTCTTTTTTATTAGTGACCTGCACATTTAAAGGAGCATTCGCTTTCAAACCTAAGAAATTATGCTGGTTATTTACAGCCAGCTAAAACCTTTAACGGAGAGAATCTTATGAATATTCTTCATGTTAAATCATTATTGTTATAAGCACTAACAGCAATTGCAATGGGTGACTGGTTAAATCCCCAGACTTTAAAATCATAAAACATAAGTTCAAATCCAAGTAAAACTATTACTTTTATTTTTGGTATCTAATCAATTTGGGAAAGCAACTCATAAGATAAAATAGATATTTAATTTTTAATTGAACACACTGAAGATATCTACTTGATCAAGCTCAAAGCCAGGTTAGGTACAAGGCCAGTTTTATATGCTCATTGAATCCTCGTGAATTTTTGTAATCAATGTTGCCCTTCACCTAGATGAGTCACTCTCCTTAAGTTGTTGAGTCTCATCTAACTGGGTTTTTTTAATTAGTTTTATTCTTAAACCATTTGAGTGACTCTCATGGGTTAATGGGCCTCATCTACTCCAGGTATCTGAAAGTAAATATAATGATTTTGACTGGGATTTGAACTATGATTCCAGAGTCCAAGCTTTTACCATTGCTCTACCCTTGCTACCCTGAAGATGGTTCAAGAGTAGCAAATGCTAAATCGGTCTTTCATTCGTATTTCATTTAATTCATTTTATTAAACTTCGATTTTTTAAAAATAATTTTTCTAACTGGTTATTTCTATGACTTTCTTCAATTTATCAAGTTTTATTTAATTTCTTCATAAACACTATTTGCAAACATAAATGAATCTTTTTTTATTGACACACGGCTTATCATTTGCAGCTAAGAGAGAGAAAAATGTCTAAAAACAACCAATGGAGTTATCAAAATCAATTTAATTTACTTTAAATTCATTTTGTGATACAAAATAAACCTTAATGAGACAAATTATGTTTATTTTACCTCTTCAGGTCAAAGAGGATATGACCATTGGCCAAAAGTTAATTTTTTCAGATAATGATTGAGTTTCTTTCCTTTTTTTTTTTCCTTTCTTAAAAATCACCTACAGAATAAATAATTGTTGAAGCAAAAATTTTAAATTAATTAATTTTACAAATTTAGTACTCCTAGAAAAATTAGGTAAAATCTGACAGAATAAATAATAGAAACCCACATTTATGATTTATCTTTGTTTTTGGCTCATACTTTATGAAATCATCAGGCATAATTGATTTGCCTTAAAGTTATTCAAATTAGATTTTATTTTGCAGATTTTGCGTATTCAGCGATGGAAACATACTTTTCAAACAATATCATAAAGAAAGAATAAAACAATTGGCAAATTTGAGTATGTGCGTGCGTGCGTGCGTGTTTTTCAGATTCTCATCAAATTAAGTTTCATGGTTGCATTAGAGGACAACAGATGAGCTATTTCTTCAAAATATAAGATGGAGTTATATCCAAAATGAGATAACAAACCAGTTGAAATTTATGCTAATCATAAGTATTAAGTTAAACTGTTTTGATATCTGATCTTGAATGCGCTTGAAGAATATAAATCTAGATGTCATCATAAGATGTGAGCTTCCTAACGGCTGGACAGCAAATCAAAACCAGATGGAAATATTCAGGTTAAACAAGTTCAGAATTCTGTAAATGACATCAGTGTCAAAATTTCCAACCAAACAACTGACACATAGAAGAAAAATTTCCCTTGACTGTAACTTTATAAGTATGAAGAACAGTCTAAAAAGTAATGCCTATTTTTTTTTTATTCCACCTAAAGGGATAAGGGAAGATTGCAAACTGCATTGATATGATGACTGAATACATACATTCATCAACTGAAAGCTTTATCTATCTATTGCAGACATTAAAATTAATAAACTATTGAAAAATAGTGTTATGGTGTTGGTTTTTAAATAATAGTAAAAAGGAAAAAACAGTACAATTGAATAAAAATGTATGATTGAAATTACATAAATAGGGTCTACTGAGAAAGATCCTTGCTCAACTGCAGAACTAGTTTGTCATTATTCTACTCGCCACTATCCATCTCTGACTGACCTAGTGAACTGGTTCTAGTTTCAGGAAGTGAAGTCATCAGACAAAAGTGATGTATAGTTCACCATTTCAAGCAATAGGGGTGCATCCCCAACAAAAAGTAAGTCATAGATGTGCAACAGAAGCAGAGATGCAAATTCCCTCATGCAGAAAAAAATTAAACAAATCAACCAACATTCAACAGCGCCTGTTGACCATTTACAAATCCAATACAGTTGATGCCAGCAGAATTAAGAGATGTGTTTATTCAAAGATGCTCCAGACACAAGAAATGGACCACCTCATTCATTGCTCGCTAAACTGCATTGATGTAAGATAATGGTGAACACAGATGATAATCCAGGCAGTCAGAGGGTAGGCAGAAATTGGGTTATTTAACTTTCAAAAGATGTCGGGTTTGTTTTATGGCCATTCCAATTGTATGGAGGGAGTCACTCCATCCTGCTGGTCTCCTGAAAATGAAAGATAGAACGACACAAAGACCAGGGGTGTTGTTTTTTTAATCTCTTTATTGTGACCATTTTGTTCAACATGTTTCTCTAGCTCTTTTTAGTGTGCCACCCTTTTTTATGTATAGCTGGTTCCACATTCTCCAAAGCCAACCGATAAGTCCTCAGGTCTACCGAACCGGCTAGTAGTTATAGCAATTTCATAGAATTCTCGCCATAGTTAGTTAAAGAATGGAGTGAAAATCAAATCACCGTGTTTTGAGAAGTTTTATAATAATATTGTGTGACCTAAGCTTGTACAATCATTTCATATACACCAAAGTCAATGTGTGAAATAAATCTATTTAAATATTTCGAAGACCAAAATAAAGAGATTTTAAATTTGATGTTTTAGAATCAATTCATATTTATTCCTGGCTCAGCTAAGTTGACTTGTCAACACAATTTTTTTTCCTTTTTTTTTTTTTTTTTTTATTTTTTTTTTTATTCATGGTATTATGAGTGAACTGTTCCAAAATATAATTTCAAAAACAGCTTAAGACAAGTTCATGAATCAATTCTGTTTCTGCATTTTTCCAACCAAGTGCTAACTATACTATACCCTGTAATTTTAACATCTAGTAACAATGACTTTCCCACTTCATCAGGTATTATAAGAAGTTTATACAGTCCTTTACAATCCATATAATCTTTGCTTTCTTTTAATGAATTTTTTATGATGATTTATAATTTAAATAAAGCACCCCACATCATATTGAAATTAACTTCAGTCCTGGATCTACGAACATAGATTTTTCTAAAAATCATTTTATTTTATTTTTGTTTTTGTTTTATGACATATCAATTTACTCAGTCATTTAATGCCAGGAACAATCGTTCTTGATAAACATTTTCAGTTTTTTATAAACACATAGTCTTCTAATAAGATCAAATATACTATTCAATCCATAGAGAGAATATAGAGGTTCATATCTTTTCCCAGGGTATTAGCTCGAATGTAAAGGTAACAAAACAACTGGGTTTTGAACATGTGGACAGATTTCAAAATCTGAGAGCCTATCTACTGGCTCAACTGGACTTCTCGTCACATAGGAAGCTAATACTAAAGAATGAACCTGACATTTTACTTAAATCCTGGAAAATAAAAAAATCTAATGGAATAAATGTTTAATCAATCAAAGTATTCACTAATAAAAATAATGAGTTCTAGTGTGGATCCAGGAAGTATTAATTGGCCCAGTGGCAGTCATTCATTTAAATCATTCAATATCTAGAATGTTAGAGCCAGTCACAATAAGATTAGAACAGCTTTAGGCCAAGTAAATGAATGTGGGTTAATGCTTTCTTTTATTTCTATATGAAATTTATAATTCACAGTTTTATTCTTGGAAATTTATAACACACATACACACACACACACAATTGAGATAATCTATTTTAATTTTTAATATAAAATCTTTGTTTTATATTCATTTCTATTCTGAGAAATTTATAACACACACACACTCTACTTAGATTATCTTTTCTCTGTTTTTATTCTTTAATAGTTGATTTTGAATTAAGGACTGTATTTTTGTTTCATTTATATTTGTAAAACAAAACATCAATTTGTTTCTAATTTAAGTTCTGGTTTTGTGTACAGCTTATTTTTCTCTTTACTTTTTTTCTTTTAAATCATTAAGACTGTTTCCTATTTTCTACTTGAATTCACTTCCATTGTTATTCAGTAAATTCCATTTCTGCAATATTTTATCAAATTCCTAAGTAACTAATTTTCTTGCTCAAAACTAAAGCGAATGTTCCAAACGTCCAAATATCAAATTTTAAGTCTATAGACCAAAACCTAGCAAAGTAGTTTGCCAGTGACTACTCCTCATACAGGAATAAACAATGTCACTTACATATAAGATACAAACAATAAAATAATGCTCTGACCTCCAAATTCTAAATTCTATAAATGCACAGGGATTTATCATTTTACTTTAGCCAGTTAAATGTAAAATGTCATTATTTATGAACAAAATTTCTGAATGTTAGGAATAGAGCAGTTGTATAATGTATTTCTAATGTAATTTATAAGTTGAAATTAAATTTTCAAAGATAAAAATACTATGTTCCTAAAACTTAGAAAAATGAAGTGCAAAAATAATTAAATTAAAAAAAGGGGAATCAATAGAGAACTATGATTGCTTTTCTGTTCATTATTATTTATTTTTTTCATGCAACCCAAGAGAATTTAATAGTATCCCCTTAAGGCCATAATATCCAATATTCTGATAAGTTATTGGGATCAACTATGCATGGTGTTAAAGCTCAAAATAAGGGCAAATTATCTAGGATTTCTAATCATTTAAATTATCAGTAGAGTTAGCGACTATAATTTGTTTTTTTATCTATTTGTTTTGTATTTACTCAGTGTATGCGAGTGTGTGTATATTTGTGTGTCAGGAGTACGGCTGTGACTTTTTGCTTTTATCAAAGAATATTCTTGTCATTACTTACATATTTTATGAATTTACTTTTTTTTTTCTTTCTGTAGTTATTTGTTGGGCTGTTATTATATACTGAGGTAACTCTTTGAATCGAGACAGAATTGCATTTCCAAAATCAAAACTGACACAAATACGCCTAAATACAAAGGTAAACAGGTTTTCACCTATGTAGACATTTGGAAATATAAATAGAATTACAAGGTATGTTTTAAAAGTAATGCCTCCTTTTTTTTTATTCAACACAAATGGATCAGAGGGGATTGCAAATTGCTTTTTTATGATGACTGAACTTATGTATTCTTGACCTGAAAGTTTCCTCTTTTTTTGCTGATATTGACAGTGTGAGACTAAGAGGGCAACTCCTGTCATGGATGTGGGCCAGAAGCAGAGATATAATATTGAATTCATTTTGCTAGTGTTCTATAATTCAACTGGTTTGGGGTAGATTTTTTTTTTATTATATTAACTATTTGTTCTACAAATAATCAATTTTAGGTTTTCTGATTTTTTGTTGATTAAAGAAATAAAATCTAGTACTGTCCCATCCAATGTCAGTTCGGTCAATGAAAAAAAAATCTTGAAAATCGTCATTGCAATTCCATTGGTTGTTTACATGTGGAGCTAACTATAAATGGTTTCTTCAAAATCATTATGCACACTCTTATAGCAAAATTATATCAGTTTGTATTTAGGATATATTTATTTAATTGGTCAAGCACTAACCCAAGTTAGGCACAAGGTCATTTTACACGCTCATTATATCATTGGTCTTTTGTACTCAATGTTACCCATCACCTAAATGAGTTACTCCTGAGTAAACTACCTCCACATACCCAAGGCAGCTGAAAGTGGATTTGATAGTTTTGATTTTGATTTGAACTCATTAAATAGGATTCCAGACTCCAAGCTTTAACCATTGTTCAACCCTCGCTACAAAAGTTTGTATGTAGGAATGTTGAGAGCTTTTCCTTTATTTTAAATACATTGGTGTCTTGGAAACTTTACAGACAATACCAATTATTCAGTATCAAATGAATTGAATTATGTATATTGTTTGTAAGTAGAAAAAGCAAAATCTTCCAAGGGGACATAAAGTCATTCCTAACTTATGGAAGAAGGAAAGATTTGCAGAAGATCATTTCAAAACAAATTTGGTCTTTGTGCAGAGGAAGCAAATCTAAAAAAATAAAAAAATAAATAAAAACTAAAAAAAAAAAAATATTTATAAATCTAGGCTCATTTAGAATAAAGCAAATATTAAAACAATAAATCTTAATTTTGTTGTTCTTTTTATATTTTTTTTTATTCATTTTTTGTTTTAGTTGGGACGGGGAAGACATTTTTTTGAGTTCAGCTACCTTTTAGTGGTTTACCTTGAATTAAAGTTTTATAAAGTCAATATTGTTTTGTTTTGTTTTTTCTCCCCCTGAAAACTAGTCTTCTTACAGCCTCTCCCAGAAGACTTACACAGAAATATGGTTTTAAAGTTTAGAGACTAAAAAGTTTTTTATCTCTTTTTGAACATAAATCTATAGTTCTAACTATTATTGCTACTCTCTCTCTCTATCTCTCTTTCTCTCTATCTCTATCTCTATCTGTGTGTGTGTGTGTATACATTTAGGCAGCAATTTGTTATCCAAACATGTTTGATTAAACATCAATATATGAAATTGATGTTTCTTATTGTTTATCCTTTTGAATTTTCTGATGTTGTAGATGTTTAACGAAAATAGATTAAATATAAATATATATTGGATTTAAATATCATCGAACCGAATATCACCATTAGGATCACCATTATGTACTGCATATAAATCATAATTAAATGATAAAAATAATTGATAATTTGTTAGATATCAGTTAAAGTCTACTGCAATGAGTATTTAAGTTTTTTCTTTTTGTTTTAATTTCTTTTCTCCTTTTTAATCTATTCAAGTCAAACTTCATTTAGGAATATCATACTTTAACAGACTAAAAGACAATGCCTATACTAAAAAATGCTTAAACTATTTGTTTAAAATAATATATATAGGTGTAACAACCAAATATGCAAGTATTACAAAGATACTAGAAATCATCAGCAGCAGGGAGTATTTTGAAATTTTAAAATTACAGAGTTTAAAAAAAAATCTTGAATCCTTGTTTTTTTTGGTTTTTTTTGGGGGGAAAGATCTGCTTATTTTACTAACATTAAAAATTTATTCTTACATCACATATATAGTTATGTAGAAATGAAAATAATAAGCTATACACTTGCCTTGAACTAGATGGTTAAACTTGTTTCTTAGGAATTTTAAAGGAGAAAAATAAAGTATGAAACTATTTTTTTCAGTAGTTTGAAGATAAATAAATATACTGTTTTTTTTTTTTTATTCATTTGTTTGTTTTGTTAAGTTTCTTTTTATATTTTTTTTATTCAATTTTTTTTTTTGAAAACGCAGCAGTATAATAGTTTAACCTACAGCATTAAAATATGCCATCTGTAATTGCTTAAAAAAATAAAAGAAATAAAAACATGAACATGTTTTTACCATTTCTGAATGAACAAGAAGAAAAAAAAGGAAAAGCAAGAAGGATGGGTTTAAATAAAAGATCAATTTCCATATTGGTGCATCCATCTTGATGTATATTCATAAACATATAAAATATTTTCATGAAATACATTAGGCTAACAGATGATTGCACATTATATGCTTCTCTTCCTTTAAAGATTAAACTAATACTACATATGAATATATGAACACAAACATAGAGTTCTATAATTGCTAAAGGAAAAGACACAAAGGAAAAGAAAAAGATAAAACACTAATGTGCACAAACAGACTTTCCAATTATTGTCTATATCTTTTTGAAGTGGCATTCATTATATCATTACTATTACTTACAAAAGCAAAGGATTTTAATTTTGGCCAACTGAAGCCACTTATGTAAATTATGAAAGTGACATTCATTTAAATTGTAAATGTTAACTGTGAGTTGATATTCTAAAAAGGATTGATTGAGTAAATGCAAATGACTTTCATCAACTCATCGGGGGTCAGCTTAACCTTTGAGCAGATGCCAAAATTTGTTCTCGGAATGATCTCTCGAACTATCCCCCCCACCGCCCAATTTTCATTTCAGTTCTTTGTTTTTGAATCTGCACTTGAAATAAGCCAAAAGTTTTGTAAATTGTTTTAAAAAGATTTTTTCCTTTATTTGAAAATAGGATAGTTTTTTGTTTTTTTGGTGTTTCAAAATTATATGAAACGTTTTAAATATTAGAATTGAATTATGCCTCAAGGCCCTTTCGACCAACGATTCATCAGAAGAAAAATAGTTGGTAAAAATCTGTAGCAGCGAAAAAAGAAAATGAAAAGGCCAGTGGGGGGAAAAAACTTGGGAAAACGGCAGCTGTTGGTTACTACAAGTTTCACGCTTGCGCAATCGTTAGACCAATCCTTGGCACACGTTTTCATGTTTGGATTTTATCTTTTACTTTACTATCACTGATATATTGAACACTAACTAATTTTGTGCAGGGATAAAACAACAGATTGATTCCTATCAGCCCATTATATATATATATATATATAGGTAAGCATAGACACAGATTCAATGGCCTTCAGTGACTGTTAGTGTCTCGTCTGCATGTTCATCAGATCTGATGACGATTCAGGCAAGAAAGTCACCAAAGGCTGTTGACTACGTGTCTACGCATACCTAATATACATGCTCTATCACTGATATCAAGCACTAACTATAAATATAAGCAATCTCACTCTACAGATCAGTATATATAATGAAAATGTAAATAAAAAATATCTTTTTTTAAGAAAGTTAGACAGAAAGAGAGGGAGAGAGCTAAGAGATTTAGTCTAAATTTGAAACAGTTTTTAAAAAATTTCTTTGTTTTGTTTCTTTTGATAAAGAGCCAGCTTAATAATTTCAGAAATATTTACTTCTAAACAGTGGGGAAAAAAGGAAGAAAAAATGCTAAAAAACAAAACAAAATACGAATCACAAAACAAAATTAGCAATTGAATTTCATAAAAGAAAAACTCTTACAAGAATTTGAAACATTTTGTTGAATTATACTATTATAGACAATAATGCACAGTACATATATTGTAAAAATACTAATATCTGAAACATCTAGATACTTTATAAAGAGAGCTGATAAATTTAATTGTTTTAGTCAAATAGGTTTTAAAGAAGAAGAAATTAAATTTTCATAGAGTTCTAATATTAGTATAATAATAGCATAACTGACAAATAGAATAGCTCACTACTACAATTACTGGTTGGTTACTCTTATTAGCAGAGTGAAAGTATTGGCAATAGTGCCAAGGCATTCTGGACTTCTATTATAATATTCTGATGGCACTCTAGTTATGTTTAGACTTTGTTTAATATCTGTTCACTTTATTTTTTGCCCATGTCTTATGATGACAATATAAGAAATGCAAGATAATGAACCTGACTGTTAATCCAAAAATGAAAATATATTAAAACTCCTGTGGACTGCTTACTTTTGATGGGATTGCTATGGTAGCAGGTAGAGTTACACACTACCACATAAATTAGAAAACTACTCTTGGAATAGTTCATATCAAGGGAACTATATCCAGACATTTTATGACTATATCCTTTTAGCACTTTCATTATATTGGTTCACCTTTTGATCTATGTTCATTTCTAACGTGTATAATGCTCAATTGGTAGTGCCACCATAACATTACCAATGATTTGTTATTACTTAGTCCAGAGTTCAATTTTGGTCTGATCTATGCTTTATTTGAAATACACTTTATTGTTTAAGTAATAGTAGCTAACATAATTTTAAATTGAAATCATTAGACATTTTTTTCTTTTTTCAAAATACTTTAGACAATAAAAATAAAATATTTTACTTGAATATAAAAATATGTTTCATTCCTTTTCATAAGAATTTGTTCTTAATTGATTTCACGCTTTTTTTTTTCATCCAAATTTTAAATAAAGAAAAGGTCTTCTCCAGATTGGCACAATTGAATTCAAGCTTGACATTTATATCAAAGAAAAGAGTATTTTATGAAATAATTTCAAACCTCACTGGAAAACAAAAATTAAAACATTGTAATATATTCACTAGCTCTATGCTGACTCAACAATCCTGAATGATCATTAGTGATGTGAGTCTGGCTTGGTCATTTATTGACAAAGCCAGTGACTACACTACAACATCAGAAGTCTGTAAAACCTAATATGTTCAGAGTCAGAAAATAAAATTTGATTGGAAATATATTTTAGCCACTTTCATAAATGGTAAAATTATATTTGTTATCAATTCAGGAATTATAAAAGATTTTACAGAAATTTAAAGCAATTTATCTCAGGTTGGATGAACTAAGCATCTATATGGCTATAAATATTTGATAAATAAAACTGATTGGTTCATTTTACAGGATTCCAATCTTAATGGTCATTTTATACCTAAAAGACATTGAGCAAACATTTGTTAATTATGAAATAGAGAAATGTTTTTTGTCACATAAGTGAGATTGTAAATTAATATTTATGTTAATGCATGATTGTAAATGGTAAAAGGATAATTGTTTGTTTGTTTTTTGTCTTTAATGGCATATCAAACTTTTAGGTCATTTTAATGCCAAGAACAATTACTTTTGATAAACGTTATATTTATACACAGTTTTTTTATAAACAAGTTGCACTATTTAATCCATAGCTGGAAAGAAGGTGGGGATTCATACCTTTCCCAAGGCTATCAATCAACATGTTAACAACTTGGATTCAAACTCGCACACTACACATCTGAAGTTTATTGCCTATCCACTGGACCACATTGACCGCCCCAATGGTAATTGTAAAAAGTGACTAGAATTGACAATCATAGAAACAAGTGATAAGGATATTCGAAGGGTTAGGTGAAGATTTAAAAAGGCATTTGTATAATTGTATAGTTGCAACAACATTCATAGAAATCTATAATTGGTAGGTTTTTAAATATTTACAGAAAAGTGTGATTTAAAAAGACATTTGTAGTAAAGCATGTAAGAGTGAATAGTTTGGTTTATCTTACACCAGGGAATCGCCTAGTAAATGTTATTGTACAAAAAGTGTTTTTTCCATTGTTTTTTTGTTGTTTTTTTTTTTAAATTGATTCACTAAAAACCAAATCAATTGTTCAATTAGTGTTATTCATATTTTCTCACATCAAAATTTCCCCAAAAACTAACTTAATAAAACAAGTACAAAAAGTCAATAAAGTGATTTTCAATGAAAAAATTAAAAAAAAAAAAATAGAATAAAAAAAAAATACAAAAATTTTTTTTTAAATTTGACTAATACATTGAAAACCACTTTTAAAAAGCAAACAAATAAAAAAAAAAATATCTAAATCTTTTAAGAAATTTCAGGAAAATCTCTTTTTTCCTTTTTTTTTTTTTTTTTTAAATTTTTTTTCATTATAAACAATTCAGTTGGAAGTTCAAGTCATTTTTTTTTTGTTTTTTTTTTGGTTTTGGTTTTTAAAAATAAATTTTTTATATCAAGAAAATTTTCACTTTATTCCTCAAATAGTTTTCTTTTCCAGTGTGAATAGTCTTGAAAACCTAATGTTGATAAAAGGTTATGCATTTTATAGAACCACAAAAAAATTATAGAGATTTGAATGAACTTGCTTATGCCACTATTAGCCAAACAGAAAAATCCCAGATTCTTTAGGACTATTTCTATTTTTCTAAAACAAGTGATCCTTATTATCAATGTGTGTTACCAATATTTATCTGGCATTTCCAGGTGCTGATTTAGGTTTAAAAATTCTAGATTCAGTGGCTCTCCCTGAGAAAAAAGGCTGTTCCTCCAGGCAACAGCTCCTTCAACAATTGGAGGGGAGGCGCTTGGTTTACTGCCAGGTGCTTGAGATGCTAGAAAGGAGGGAAAGACTGAACATTTTTTAAAGCATGTGATGAGGCTATCCAGCTATACAGGCATGTTCTTATAACCTGTGTTATTTTGTGCTTAATCTGTATGATACACTCTCAATCAATTTTGACGTATAAGTGTCATCGAACTGAGTGTGGCTGCCAAAATGCTACACAGAGGTTTTTTTTAGTGGTGAAGTCTTATGCAACACCATCCACACTTCTTGGAACAGCTCACAATTTACAGTCAGTGACAAGGTTTGCCCCGCATGGACTATATAAATAATAGGCACCAGGTTTTAACTGTTTTTTTTCTGAGATGCCTGTCTTAACAAAGACTAAAAGTGCATTTATCCCAGTGGTTTAACCACGTCCCCAGACACACACCTCAGTATTTCCACATCCTGCCAAGAATTTTACATTCCTTATCAATTTAAAAAGCATAAAAGGAGGAAATTACAAATGACAAATCCAAGTCTTTTGAAATTACAGAAAAGCTTACATAATAAATGTGATTCTGAAACAAACAGTTTTAATGCATTACTTGCTGGGTTTAAACTCATCTCAGAGTTTGACCTTGCAATTGAATATGTTTTGTTCATTTGAATATTAACTTTATTTGCAGACTTTTGTCCTCATCTTGGTAGTATATAATATATTTCTCACAACGTATCAGCCAAGTTCACCTCATGCTGTCTTCAGATGATTGACTGCGATTTTGGATAAGAATGTTAATTCTTATAACCATATCCCTAGTTATCACAGCCTTCCATAATTTTTGTCTATCAAACCATGTTTTGGACCAAGTAAACAACTATAGTAGGCAGGAATTATTGGGTTATAAGAATCAGCATTCCAAGTTGTGGTAAATCACCTGAAGATGGCCTAAGTTGAATTTGGCCGAAACATAAGAAAAACATCATAAAAACTATCAAAATGAGGACAAAAGTCCACAAATAAAGTTAATACTCAGATTATGAAACCCTCCTCTCAAAAATAAGAATACAAGTTTTATTCGGTTTGAAATTAAAGATTCATCATAACTTTTTGAATCTACTCTGTAATTTTGTCCCTATCTAAACTGATATTATTAAAGTTAATAAGGAAGACATTAAAATCTATATAATAATAGATCTGTGTAGGAGGAAGATGAACGAATGTGATAACTCATGGATTGCCAGCGTTCCAATCAATTACCCATGTAGACGATTTGAAGGGAAGATATTTTGGAGTTCTGCCATTCCTATTTTTATGAGTTGAAAAAATATGAAATGAGGGTTAAAACATAAGAAAAAGTCAAGGCTTTAAAACTGTTCATCAAGTTGTAGAGTATTTTAAACTATTTGATGGTTTATTTGATATTCATTATTCTAGAATTTATTGTTGAATAGTTTGTCAATACACTTGTAAGGTTATCAATTGCAGCTCTAGGGTTGTTTGTTTTTTTCTTGCCTGCAGTCATCAGATCAGTCTATATGAGAAACTGACTGTCAACAAAGGTTGTTGACTCCTTGTCTACGCTTATCTACTATAGATGCTCTATCACTGATATCCAGTATAGGCAAACTATTTTATAAATTAATGTGTGTGTATGTGTGTTTGTGTCTGTGTGTGCAGTATAAATAAAGAAATAAAAATAAAGATGTATATTTTATGAAAGTATTAATTTTTTTTGGCCTTATATTCCAAACTTACCCGAGTATTTTTCAAAAGCAAATAAAAACTGATAATTTAAGAATTGAAAACTAAATGAAAGTTGGATCATGTGACAAAGAAATTCTAAAAAAAATTTAATACAGAGTTAAAAAAAAAAAAAAGATTGTGTGTCATGTATCATGATATTTTCATTCTGAATATATGATTAAGACAGATTTATATATATATATATATATATATATATATATATATATATATATATAAACACAGTGGAGA
>JAUZSX010199592.1:0-16139 GCA_034780655.1 Idiosepius hallami
AAGGAAGCCAAGGAACATAAGGGAATTAGAAAACATCGCCAAGTTAGAATGCTTTAATATCCCTGTTGATGTGTGTTTGAATTTAGTAATGTCGTATAGAAAGAGTCTGGAAGCTGTTGTTGAAAAAAGGCGTTGCAAGTGGCTATTGATAAAAGGGTGCCAATAAATTTGAATTAAGCTTCGGTATTAGTCAAATTATGAATGAAAATGAAACGATTGGGATTCGAACCCACGTACTACGATTAGGAAGTCCGTCTAGACCAAATAGACTTCCCAGGGCTCATAACTGTGGCTATGTTATAATCACTACAACAATAATAATAATGAAGGCTACCAGCAAGGTGTTTAAGAGAACAATTAGCGTGTAAAAAAACGCCTTTTTTCCTTGTGCCTTCACAAGCGAAATAGGTCTTGTTTCATCGGCGGTCACTCGTGTTCGAGTATGACTGTCCTCCATTTTGGTCCCTGTGGACCCTTTCGGAGAGGACGCCTGCGTGGGATGTCTTTTAACATAGGGAGACTGATGCACCTGCAGTCACCACACGGACCCTTAGCAGGGGAGGGTCTTGTTACAACGGCATAGAGAACCACGACGACTGGAGGCCATCCTCTGTTGCAGCCTTATCCGCCTTCAGTGCCGTTGTGTCATTGTACACATCATCCGCTACATCCGCCGTTGAGGTCTTGAACAATTTATCCCATAGCTGGAAGGTAGAGTTGGCTTTATACCTTTCCCAAGAGTATTAGTCGACATATTAACGTGGTACGCGAGTTCAAATTCCAGTCTAAAACATTACTTTCACTTTAGCAGCCTCGGGCAGATGGGGCTCGTTAACACGGAAGAGCATCTCATCTGGGTGAAGGGTAACACCGAATGTAAAAAGCCCGGGTAAGAGCAGGTAAAAATGGCCTTGTACTTAACTTGGGTTGGTGCTCACCAAGTAAATATAATATTAACGTAAACTGAACAACTTGGATTCGAACCCACGTAGTGCAGTTCCAAAGTCCGATTGTCTATCCACTGTGCCACGCCGACTGCCAGGCCTTGTTTATCGTCAATAAGACAAATTTCAAGCACAAAGTGTAAGGAATAAAAACTCATGGATTCGAACCCGTGTATTATGGTTTCGAAGTCTGATTGTCTATCCACTGAGCCACGCCGAATGCCAGCTCTTGTTTAGCGTCAATAAGACAAATCTCTTCAAGCACAAAATCTAAGGAATAAAAACTCATCATTTGCGATTCAACCAAGCATACAGCATCTTTCCTGACAGATTAATTATCGCTAAATAAAAACCCTAGCCTGTTTTATACTAAGTTTCTACCTAAAATTCTCGTTAATCCTCACGGCTTTTCTTCTAATGTTCACCAGTTGAAGGCTTGTGCGTGTTTACGACAGCTTTTTACCTAGCGATTCACAAAACCTTCTTTAATGTCGATTTAAGTGCCTCCTACATCTACCAAATAATCTTCTAAATTTTAGATTATATAAATAAATACAAAGTACGTGTAAACATCTCTAACAATGTTTGCTTTTTCATATTTACTTGGTATGCATAAGGCCTGAAGACGGGTGAAAGCTGCAACAGAGGGTGGCCTCCAGTCGTCATGGTTCTCTCCGTGCCATTGGAACAAGGCCAACCTCTGCCAAGGAGTCGTGTGGTGACTGCAGGAGCATCAGTCTCCCCACGTTAAAGGACATCACGCACAGGCGTCCTCCACGAAAGGGTCCGCAGATCCAAGACGGAGGACAGTCATACTCGGCAACGAGTGACACCAAGAAAAATCATTATTACCAGTATTATTATTAATATTAATAATAATAATAATAATATTGATATTGATATCAGGTTGTTGTTGTTTTTGTTGTATTTCTACTACCGGTCGTAAATAAAGTTTTCCCCTGTTAGCGATACAAGGGTTTCTCATAGTGTCAATAAATCTCACGATGCTCCAGTATATTCCGCTTCATATTAGTTAGAAAGTGTATAGTGCTGCATTTTCTTAAGTCCTCCCACGAGTTAAAAAAAAACCCGACTTAAACTTCGTCTATAGTATTATATTGATTTTCGTTCTGGTCATGAGCTTCACTTGTATGCTGTTCGGGATTGGTGGTTTTTACTTCATCAAAATGACAAGAATATTATTATTATTATTATTATTATTATTATTACTATTATTATTATTATTATTATTATTATCATTATTATTACTATTGTTGGGTGATTTGGGTGATGATGATATTAGTTGTGGTGGTAGTAGTATTAGAAACAAAGAAAGAAAATTCAAAAATAAAAACCTACTGAAGAAAAAAAATTACGTTAAAAAATATCTAAAAGGAAGAATAGATAGACAGACAGATAGATAGATAGATAGATAGATAGATAGATAGATAGATAGATAGATAGGAAAAAAGAAATAAAAAGAAACATAAAAATGAGCTGAATTTGAACAAGAAGTAAGGAAGAAAGGAAAGAATAAAATAGAAAGAAAAGAAGGAAAAAAAGGAAGCTAAACAGAAAAGTAAAAAAATAAAGTAGAAAAATAATTGTTGACAACAAGATTTACAAAAACAGTATGTGGTTTCTCGAACCGCTTTATCAATTTTTGATAATACTTAAGTAGCGATGTAGGGGGAAATGCACAAATGTCAGTAATTGAAAATATGTCCTGCTTCCGGTTGTTTCCGATTATAAAGATGACGGCTAATGTTGATTCTTGTTTTACATTTTGTAAACATGCATTACTTTACATGGATCCTTATTGATTTCAAGTTTTTCTTTTGTTATTACCATTCTTTTTTATGCATGCAGCCCTTGTCTCTAATCAGACAACATGACTGGACCAATCACAAGCGAGGAAATCAAAACAGTAATAAGAACACTCGTGTAAAATTTCGTTGTCTTCTGACTCAAGCGACAAGACGTCATTTTAACTCGTTTTCTGATTAAAGAATGTAGCATCTTAAAAAATTCATAGAACAAAAGTAACTTTTTTTTAAAATTCCTGCATTTGATTTTCTATATTTTCCCTATTTTACACATTAATATGATTAATTAAGGTAATTATTTTGATAATTTAAAAAATACTTCTAAAGTTCAAACATTTATGAACGATTAAACTACAAAGAGGAAAAAATGTAGAGAATACCCTAAATTTTTTTGTTTAAAAATACAATTTTTGTTTTCGTTAAAATTCTGGTAGTGTTATTGCTGTTTAATTATTCTTTTAAACCATTTTTAGTTGCTATTTATCAATCACCTCTAATGGATGCATTTAAAAAGGGGAAACCCAATTGATTTCATAAGTTTTAGTTTGCCAAAAAAATTGTAATTCGCAGTGGTTGACATCTTTAGCGGTAACTTCACTTTAACGAACTGTGACAAACAACCGAAATACGAAATTTAAAATAAAGGCTATTGGGCCCAAAGTGCTGAAATTCTAATCCGACAATTGGTAGCTTTCTTTATTTTGTAAAGGTCAATTTCTGAGAATATCTGCTTTCTAAAATTACTAATTATATCTTTTCTCGCTTAAACAACGAATTTTTCATAAAATGGGGTTTATTTTGTTTTACTCCTATTATAAGATGTTTCTTTTAATATTTACCCTATTTAATGTAATGGATTAAATTCTGTTAAATTCTAGATTTGAAACTTTGGAATATCAGACGAATTTTTGTTTCTTTTTGTTGAAAGTACCAATTTTCATGATTATAACAATTAATAACAAATAATAATATAACATCTAATAATATATAATACTTATCATTTATTTTATCATCAAGTAGTATCACATATGAAGTGCAAAATTTATAGACACATCAGAGAGTCCATAAGTTAATAGTTATATCTAGTCACTGGATCCTGTCGGAAGCAACCATCCTAATTGCCATAAAAAACTACTGTCATACGAGAGGTGTTCGCTCAGTAAAGGTAGTGGATGGCCAATCTATAATCGTCCTTGCATCAAACACGTCACTGCAATCAGCAGGATCCACTCTACGTATTTAAAATAATTATTGAAAACACTGGAAGCTTTTTGGAATGTGTAGAAAAAGGTTTTTATAGAAAACAATAACTTAGAAAAGATACACACAGTCTCCATCACGCATTCTTTTTTCTCCATTATTTTCTCTTGATTTCTATCTACCAACCTATCATACAAAAAAACCATGCGTACGTGCTCAAATACAAATTTACTTTTCTGTGTATTTAAAGAAGGCGTCAAAAAATGTATTCCTACGTAATCATTTGCATTTTCAGAACACAATAACATGGTGGGTGTTTATGACAAATCCTATTTGTTCTCTAATTCTGTTTTTCGTAATCTGCCTTTGAAATTAAAATTAATTAATGAATAGATGATAAAAATCTTGATTTTTTAAATTTAAGTCTGAAGATCATATAATCTAATTCCAAAACATTAGAAAATATTATTGTAGCGATTAATATATGTCTAGCGTGAAAAAACCAACTAGTTTAGCTCAAATGTCACCTCACTGGCCCCCAAATCACTCTATGCTGAATGAAACACTTCTGAAATAGATCGAGGAAACCCTTTAACAAAAATGGCGTGGCAACACACATTATCTTACGCTTCATGCGATTTGATTATTGGAGGTGTGGGGTAACTCATGAAACTTATTTGTCAAATTTTTAAAAATTTGCTAAACCTAGACAAAAATAAATTTTTCTTTAGACTAAAGTCCTCTCATGGCACTATGTGATTACATAATAATATATGAAAAATATATCCTATTTTTAGACGATTTTCGCCCGTAGCATTTTTTACTAAAAAAAGAAATTCTTGGGGTAACATTGTGTCACTCCTCCTTTGCTGTCAACCGGGACAGATTTCTTCCCTTTAGCTAAGTCACTACAATAACAACCATGAGAGAATGTATGAATATCTCAAAAGAGAGTTTTCTTTGTTTATATGTACAGACAAAATTTCTCGTTTACGTAGAGGTCTCCCTACGCATGTACTCGGCAGGGACATATATATTTATGTGTTTACAACTCCATGAGCAAAGACTGTTTTTTCTTTTAATTTAGATAAAAATCTTATATAAAACTAAAAAAATTGAGAAGCCATTTTTTCATCTATTTACGATGTAAGATTATATATGAATATGTGTATATGAATAAACATATCTAAAATTGGCATTACTGATTAAAGTTTGCTTTTTAAAATATATAGGAAAATCAACCAAATATTCATTGATATAAAGCCTTGATATGAGAGTGATATAATGATGTACTTTATATAATTCTAATACATATTAATGCTAAAAGCTATGTTACAATAAATATTACTACTCTAATCATCAATGAGTAATCCTAAAAGTATAAAATCTTAATAAGTATTAAGCATAGACTAGAAATATGATATGCTGAGCTTTCTAGACTGTATCTGTTGCAATATTAATTTTTTTTTTTGCAATTTTCTTTTTCTATATTGCCTGAATGAAAAAAGTCTGCAAGCGGACTTTGTCAATTTGAAACAAGTATTGAATTATTCGTTGACTGGACTATTACTTTTTTTTAACCTTAGGTAATTACACACAGCAAACCGATACTTCAATTTGGACTATTTTTTCTCATCGTAAAGAGTTTGAGGAGGTCGACTTGAGATAGTGGGTTGGCAGTCGGACTTCAGAATCTTAATACGCAAGGTTGTACCCCAATCTTTTCGTGTATGTTCACATTTGTAAAGATATCCTTGGGAAAAGTACAAATCCAACTTTCTCTTCAGATATGGGTTAAATAGTGCACATTGGGTTATTCAGAAAACTATGTGTGGAGAAAAAATATTCAACAAAAATGATTGTTCTCGGCATTGTGTGCTGTGATATAGTTAGAATTATAGAAGGTATTAAGTCGTATTGCAATATATGAGACATATATTTCATCAGTCTTCAAAGGTAAAATTTGATTGTTAGAAACTTATGAAAGAAATTTAGAATTAAAGTTTTTGAAAGAAATAAGATATTTAATTAACAAATTCGTACTCGGTAGTTTATTCAAATTTTAGTTTTTATTTGCTTTGTTAGAGAAAATTCATTACTCGATATATTGACTTCTTCCAACTTACACGTCCATGTTGTTGTTTTTTTAAGTTAAATACTTAAAAAAAAAGAACTGTACAATATGTACCAGGAATATATGTATTGAAAATGACATATGGGTTACTCGTACAAAAAAATTGAAAAAAACGTACGCAAACGAAGGGGTTTACTATCGATGTTTTAATGAAAGATCCGAGCAAGCTAAACAAAAATAATTTAAATGGATAAAAACCGAATTATTCTATAAGTTTATGTTTCATGCTTGCTATTTACCATACAATGAAACTGAAATTGCTTCTTTAAAGAAATCGTGAATGTAAAAAAATCTTGTCTCACTAGAATTTTTATAATGAGTTTTAGAAAGAAAACCAACATTTTTCAATAATTACAAAAAATGTTGAAAATGTCACTGAATAATTTCCCAATTTACATATTATTATGTTCTTGTAATTTATAAATGATGTATTTTTTTATCTTCAATTTATTTATCTGTTAATTTCCATTTGTTTGTTTTCCTAATTTTGACTAAGCTAGTTTTTTTTTTCTAATAAAATCAAATTCTATTACTCTGTTTTCTTTCTTTACACATTTTTCTACTTCTTTTCTTGACTATGCAAACAAAGATCCATGTAACTTTCAATGTTTTGTACCGGCATGTTGGGGGCTTATAAGTCCTATGCAAAACTAATATACATGACCACAATGATTTATCATAACAAACTATAGATGTCTCAAAACTAATCGGTCCATTTCAAATACAAAGTTTCTTGTGTACGATCGGACCGAATTTGTCACAAAGTACATTATTTATAGAATCGTGCTCCATATAACATTCGTATACAGCTGGTTAAATTACATGCACGCATTACCAGCCAGATAGACAGACAAGTATTAGTTTGAATGTAGAGAAATTACCGCATAGGCACAAGAAACAGATTATGAATTAGTGAACATGAAAGAAGAATAAAAGTAAATATACAGTGTGTCTGAAAAGTCACTGAACAGTGAACAAAATAATGTCTTAATGCCAAAGGAGGAGATTTCTAGCTTTTCTTTGAACATATACTGTGACACAGTAAATAAAACTTTTTCATCGGTAAAATTGTATTGTCTAAATGTTTTATAATAAAAATTACTGTTTATTAGATAATCTACAATAAGGGAACAGTAACCTTTTAGACACCATGAATATAATAAAAGCATTGATGGCGTGAAAAGATAAACAAGCAGGAGATAAGAAACATTTCAAAGATAGAGATTTTGTTTGGTGATATTTTTTAATGCATGTCATTCTTCCCAGTCTTCCTAAATGCAGATAACAGTAATTTTTGATGATATCTTTTTAAGATCTCTTTTGATAAATACTAGTTGTACTATTTCACCAACAGCTGGATATGATAAGACTTATGTCATTGCAAAGGGTATTAAACTGAATGGGAATGCAATGGGGGTATTAAAATAGGGGGATTGCTAAGGGGTCAAACGTAAATTTCTTTTTTTCATGACCTGCTTTGGGTGATCTACGCTGTCATTAGGGCGTCATTATAACCCCAGTTTACTAAAATAGTTTTCTACTTTCAGAAAATTATAGCAGTTTTCTTAGAAAGATAATGAAATCTTGGAAGAATACTCACAAAATAGCCAGATAAAATCGAGCACAAAAAGAACATCAAAGTAACCTCTAAGCAAGGCCTGGTAATACTTCTAGAATCATATAAACAAAACTGTCATGTGTAAAACCACTTGATTCCATTATGGCGTGTATCAAAATAAAAGAACACTTGTAATTCCAATATTTTTAATCAGTTGGCCGTGAGCAAATTAATTAATAGCTACTCGAAGTATATTCCTATATTTTATATAATATAAGTATCATTATTCGTGTTAACACTAAGTAAATTATGTAAATTAATTTAAACTATATCTAACTCTTTTGCTCAGCTGAGATGCGTTACGATTGGATAAATTCTATCACCTAAACCCAATTACAGACTCATGGTAGTGGAAATATTCTGAACAAATATCTGCAAGATACGTCCGAATTTTATTCACGTTAGAATGCTGTAAATTCTGCCTATCTACCCCTTGAGATATTTCATTTTTATAAGTTAAAAGCCCTTCTCGTTGGTAGCTTGGAATAATTTTCACCGATGGACAAACGTGCCATTTCACTAGGAACTTAGTCACGGTTAGTTACCTGTTTTTTTTTTAAACTTACCAACACTGGATAAACTATTCTAACTCGACCCTTTACAGACAAATTGATTCAATTATGTATGTACCCTAGATACAAATAATAAATAACAGTGTATTTCATTTTTTAGATACGTCAAGGCATTTTTTATTGGCTAGCAATAATATCTTAAGAAGGTTTTTCAAACAGGGCACCAAATGAAATAATAAAGCAGTTGATATGCAACTCACTTCACACAGTAAAAGGTTAATGTCTTGTACATTCGACCTTTTTAATTCCTCGCCAAAATACTTAGTCAAACTTGAAATTTATCCAACAAACTGATTTCCATCGGGAAATTAAAAACATTCATTTGATGGAATTAATCGGAAATTGATGAAGATTGCATATAAAATAGAAACATTTGATCAATTTCTAACAACAAATGAACACTTCCATGGCGGATTGAATGAACCAAAATGAGGCCCGAAAATTGTAGCAGTTGATTTGTGTCCATATTAATTGGGATCCAAAAGTTGATCCGAACTACTCTTGCCGTGGATTAATTAGATGACTAAAATTTGAACTTTGAGAAAGCTTTAATATTATTTGAAAAAATTCAATTAGATTTCTGACCTCCCAAAAATTGGTTAACAAACTACTGGGTTCATTTAAAGTTTCAAACTTTGAAACTCTAATATTCGTTTTTAAGGAAAGATCGATCTATTAGGCCTTTCAATGAGATAATTAATGTTACCATAGTTATTTCATCGATTCTTCTACAAATGAATTCTTTTGTAATAATATGGAGCATGGAAGAGGGTGTATGTGTACAAGAGATCGAAAATGGGATCTAAAAAATGTAATTATGCCAAAGCATATCAGTAAAAATGTAAAGTATGGAAGGGGAGATTTAAGAACAATACATAAATTGTGGGTATTGTTTGAAATAAATCTAAGTGCCAGCTTCGGAAAAAAACCAAAAGAGTTTAAAAATATGTATGAATACCATAAAAGAAGCGGCGAGGGTCTGCAAAAGTAATCTGTGCATAAAAGACCAAAGATAGCAGAAAGGGAGAAAAGGGAAGTATGGATGAGAATGAATTTTCGATATTACGAGGTCATAAAAAATAGGGAACAAAGCGAAAAAAGGCAAATTTTCTATTTTACAAACAATCAGTGAGGGTTGAGTCAGAGTGACCAATAAAGGTGGGTGGTGAATGGTGGAACAACTGTCAAAATGTTTCTATACCAACTCACTCGTTTCAATAAACTTGGAAACTCGATGACTTTATTTCTTAAAGGCAAGACAATGTTGGGTCTACCAAAGAGCCCCATTGTTATAGCTTTTCTAGTAAATTTCAAAAAAATTTCGATAACATGTTGAGCAAAAAACATACCGTGAACGCCTATGGAATTAGTTTACTAATTCTTTTTTTAAATTTTTCAGTCTAAACAAAATTGAGAGCTTTTGGTACTAAACAAAAAAGTAGCTGCAGTATTTCGATGTCAAGATAGAAAAAACGAGACAAGGTTATTAGATAGTTACTGAAGCAATAATATAGTCATAGAATAAACAGCTTTATAATTAGACTTTTACTGCCAAGTACCTAATTTCAAGCTTCTTGCGATAAGAATAAACCATTTCGTATTTTAAAGTAATAATTTCAAGAGATGCTGAAGTGTCACTTCGCCTTTAGAAGGCTGCACCAGATTTTGGTAGAATCTTGGTTCAGCTGATCACGCGTGTAAGAGCTGGATATAGCTAGATGAAACCCAAGGAGAACTGGTACCATACAATCTTGTAACTGGTGTAAGAATCCATAATGATTAACACAGCATTTTCTTTCTAGTTTAACATCTTGATCATCTATCAAACAAAAGTTAACACGGATGGCCAAATAATTTACAAGAAATACATTCATTATGATAATAACCAAATTATCGATCTGAATTGAAATCATTCTATTTCATAATTATCAAATAAGCTGAGCGATCGTATTATACAAAGTTCAACCATTTTGTAATGTGAACCATCTAGAAGAATGATATTTTTATATTATATCGAACTTCTTATTAAAGAATCTCCTTTTATGTGTTTAACGGCATTTTTGTAGAGTAACACGAAAAGTCTAATTTTGAAATCGAGTGTAAAAAAAAGAAATGCAAAGGAAACAATGATTTTAAATTATGAAAGTCAGTTATTGTAGATCTTCCACGTAGAAGGTATAACATTGGTTCATTGAAATGGTAATCTATTATGGATATGTAATCCAGAAAGAGGTTTATGTCTAATTGTTGGTTTAACGGTGTTTCTTTGAGTAAGAAAATTAAAATCAAATTATCGATATTCTAAGAAAATTGAAAAGTTAATGTAAAAGAAAAATATCAACTTCATCATCTAAAAAACTGATTGTTAAAATAGCTTCTTCCAAATGGGGATAAATATTCAAATGACTCAATAACAAAATTAACATCTAAATTGTAGATTATTCCAGAAATAATATAAAAATCTATTGCTAAGTATCAAATACAACGTTTCTTTAAAAGAAATATTTTCATAATGTATTATTTTCACAGATTCTTTTTTTAAATGATTGACCATAACAATACCAAAAAAACTAAGTTTGAAGATTCAAACTGTTTCAAGAAATCTATGATTGGATTAGATTCTAATGCATATCATCGTTGAGAACGTTGGGAAATTTGTTATTAAAATAGTTTTATTTCTTTTGACAGGATGTGTTTGACAGCCAGGTCTTGGTGGCGTCTAATACCTAAATTTATTCTGAAAACGTTTATACACGTCTGTGAAGACCGACATGGTTTCAGACCAGAGCAGTATTTTTTTTTAATCTAGGCCATTGTCCATAGAAACTTGTTATCTAATCGAAAATTACACTGCCCTGCCTAGCATATATACATTTGCTTTATCTTTATTTAGTTGTTCCTATTGGAATTTAATTATTTTAATGTTTCAATAAATCAACTACGGCAGCTCTTATAGAGAATATATTTTGTTCGTTAGGCTATATAACATTTAATATGGTTAAAACATGCAGTAAAGCAAAGCACTAAGATGTAAATGTAAAGAGAAATCGATATTTTATTAAATTTTCATTTTATTTATTTACCAAAATCAGAAAATTAGATAATTGTTTTGTATTTGTCTGGTTTTTATTTGTTGTTTTCCATCTTTTTTATTACTTTAACATGGGATACAAGAAACCGTATACTTTTAATATGTATTTTGAAACCACTGACAAACCCACCTCATATCTAAATCATATCTATTTGATATCAGCAACTATCCTGCCGATGTAAGTCACAGCTAGAAACGTGACTATTGTCCATCGACTGTATTGATCCATATAATGGTAAACTCATGGAACATTAATATTATCAAAATAATAAACTCTTAAAAGAAGAGTTTTAAAAAAGCGAGAGAATATATATATTTATATATCACGCAAATGTTTGAAAATACAAAATTTGGTGAGACAAAAGCAAAAGCTTGTAGATGGCATGTAGAATTTCTAAAATTGTATTTATAATTGTCAAAAAAGATTTCAATCTTAACTTCAACTCTGTATTGATGTCATATATATATATATATATATATATATATATATATATGTGTGTGTGTGTGTGTGTGTGTGTATGTATTTATGTGTGTGTGCATGTGTGTGTGTGCGTGTGTGTATGTGTGTGTGTGTGTGTGTGTGTGTGTGTGATGAAAATAGTATAAGGTAAGATTGTATTTTAACCGGGAATGTAAAACCTGCAATACCATAAAAATGTAAAAGAAATGAAGGGGTATATGCGGTGGATTTCTTGTAACGCCCATGTCATTAGCACATTAAAAAATGACACGCCCTCTAATGAAAATCTTTTCGTATAACCTCCTATTGAGACGCTCGGTCTAGACTTCAAACCACTTGAGCGTAAATCTAAATTTAAATTCCTTTTGTTTTTCATGTGTCACTCCTGAGCATGACAAGAAAACAAGAAAAGAGGATTAGCATTTATTTTTCTGCAGAGTTTCTTTGCCTTAATTTTAGACACGACTTCCAACCTTTTCAAAACAATAGTTTCCCCTGCACTCTTTATTATTCTTTAAAAAAAAAGAAAAGAAAACGGAGATAAAAAAACATAAAGAAAGGAAAAAGTTGAAAGAGATGTAAGATAGAAAAGAGAAAAAGGAAGTGAAGTGAGAAACAGAAGGAAATAAAAGAGATTTTTTCTAAATATATTATAAGTATTGTCTGGCATTGCCCGGGCGCTTGAGAATGGCCACTAAGGTAATTAAGGAGGCCTATTATATCAGAAAGCAGTTAATTCTGATCTCTAATAAACCTGTTTCTAATTATTTATTTTAGTCTAAATTCGTTCCTAATGCTTTTTATACTAAATTCATTTCTAACCCTTTCTCTACTGAATTAATATTGAATGCTTTTTATATTAATATTGAATGCTTTTTATACTAAATTTATTCTTCATACATGTCTCTATTAAATTCATTTCTAGTTAGTTTAGGAAGCCTATAATATAGAAAGACAGTACTGTACATATGCAAATTTTAGTAGTCGACATTATTTTGTTGTTTTTGTTGAAAATAAGTATTACGGTTTCATTTTCTAAAGAACTCTCTACGTATAAACAGGATGTTTTTCAAATAACTACTATAGTTTCATTCTCTTAAAAGCTGCAGGAGGTAGGGTCTCATACAACCACGACGATCTGATTTTTATATGTATATGAATAAATAATAAAGAATGAAAGAAAGAAATTAAGAACGAAGAAAAGAAGGCAAAGATAAAAAAAAAACATACAGAAAATACAGTAAAAATATAAAAGAAAAAAATATATAGAAAAAAGAAAGGGATAAAGAAATGATATTACGAAGGAAGAAGAAGAAGAAGAAGGAAAAGAAGGAAATGGAAAATAGAAAAGAAAAGAAAGAAAGAAAAAAAAGTAAGAAAAAAAGGAAAGAAAATATTAAAAGAATAGAATGATATAGAAAATTTATAAGAGAAATAAAACAGAAAAAAAGGAAATAAAAATAAAAACAGGGAAAAAGAAAAGAAAGATGGAAAGAAAGATCGATGAAGAAGAAAGAAAGATGAAAAGAAAAAAATAGAAAGAAAGATAAAAAGATTGAGGATGAAAATAAAAAAAAACTCGGAAAGTAAGAGAGATCAGTAAATGCAAGTGATGCGAATTTGAAATGCTGAAAAATCTGGATGATAAACAATTGAAAATAACAAGACCAAAATACTTTGTCTTGTTATTGAAGATATTGATCAAGGGGGTGTCCGTCTTATCCCGTGTTTCAGAAAATTATAATAACCTTAAAAAAGCAACACCACAACAATAGTGGACTGACCTCTTAACAAGATAAAGGAAATATTAAAAATAGATGAATTCTTAAAAGGGCAGAATAAATTAGGAGCTGCAATCAAGTCATTTATTGAATTCACCATCATCACACTGATGAAATAGTTCTTTTGTGGTGGATTAATCTTTGTGATAAGGTTTTGCAATTAGATTTAGAATATTTTCTTAATATATTTTTCTCGTTCCTTTTTAAGGTTTGGTGTTAGTTATAAAGGACATATCAACGATTTGATAGACAGCTCCAACGTGTGCAAGTATTCTGTGGTTAGAGGGGGAAAGTGTGCATTCTGTAGGTGGATCTTGGTGATGCTAAGTACGGCACTGACTGCAAATAAATTGGTTTCAGAAAAATACCCCAAGAACTTTCTGGAAGAAAACATGGTAAAACGTGCATCCATAAACACACACACACACACACACACACACACACACACATACACATACACATCGTTAGGGATGAATTTAATTTTGAAAATACATTAGAAAAAATTTAATATGAAAAAGGTTAGAAATCAATTAAGTATTTAAAAAAGAATTAACTGCTTTCCCTTACAATAAGGTCTCGTAATTACCTTAGTTGCAAGTCTCCGGTGCCTTGGCAAAGCCAGGCAATACTTCTAGTTTTCAACAAAAAGTCACGTACAATAATGTTCAATCTATTTTCAATGATAAAGAAAGCAATTTTATCGAAAATAATTTTGTAAAGTTTTTGCGTGAAGTCTCAGCGAAATTGTTTAAAAATAGCGGCAATTCGTAAAAATTGGGACAATCCAGACGTGAAGAAGGAATCGACATAACGTAGGGCTTGAAAAAAATTGTTTACTTCAATCAAAAGTGTCTGACACCCGCTATTTTTATTTAAAATTTTATTGAAGTTCGTCGAAAACAAAACCTAAAATCGAAATAAAGCCCCAATTAGGATAAGCACCCGAAAAGCTCCAGATAAAATACGAAACTCCAATTCAAACACAGTGAAAAACGGACGACCTCAAACGAAATGACTTAGTGTGCTTAAGCATTGACAGAGTACGCATGTGCTTAGAGCCTATAGTATCCTTCGAAAGTGAAACAAACACATAAAAACCCACTTCCGATTATTATCATATACAGGTACATATATAAACCGAGAAGGTGGAGCATTGGTACAAGTTTGGGCTCTGGAATCGTATTACGCAAGTTCAAATCCCAGTCAAACCATTACATTCACCTTGAGCTCCCTCTGGCAGAGGGGTTCGTTAGCTCAGGAGAGCAACTCATCTATGTGAAGGGCAACACTGAATGCAATAAGCCGAGGTATATAGATCACGTAAAATAGCCTTGTGCCAAACTTGGGTTGATGCTCGACCAAGTACATATAATATCTAAGAACATAAATGTATGTATGGTTAAGGCTGAAATTATTCGTATCCCTATATTATTCATACTGTGTTGATTGAAGCAAAATAACATTCAACAAAGAAATTAAACCGTCTTTTTTTCTGCTATATTTACTATTCTATTTTAATTGGTTGAATTTAATATCAACCATTCTTTCATTGAAAAATACATCTTAGTAATTTAGGAAGATAAAATTTTTGTTTTTTTGTTTATTTATTTTCTTTTTGTTTTTTTCATTTTTTTAAACATTACAACTCTTTACAATTTCTCATTGTTGTGCTTTTTTGAAATCCACTGATTGGCTTACCTGACATTCTATTAGTCTGTTTTTTTTAACGAATGTCGAACAAAAGAAAGATGAAAAGTAATTTTCTTGAAAATACAGATATTCTAAGATTATTTAGTTTTCTTTTATATTGATTTCAAGGATTTTTGGTGGGTGTTGGTGTCTATGTATTTATACATCTCGACACTAGAACAAAAATACGTACATTTATACATATACTAGAAGTATTGCCAGGCATTTCCCAGAGGTTGCTATGATACGCCTTTGGGGTTTATTTTGACCTGCATTTTTGTCACTATTATATTTTCATACTTTCTTTTAAAAATAACTACCGAAAATTATTTCAGTAACAGCAGTTATATTGAAACCCCAGTGACCAACGCACTCAATTTTTCATATTTGACACCTTAGACGCTAATTTTCTGTCTCGAAACCAAATAGTGTATATTTTACAGGTTCTCATACTGAATATATCAAATTTCAAGTCTCAAGAATGAAAATTAGCAAAATAGTTTGGTAGAGACTATTCATCAGACAAATACAGTTTTATTGTAGTAAATGCGTCCTGTGTCTCAGTCTGTCAGTGTGACCGTGTGTTTTAGTGTCTGTGTCAATGTGAGTGTCTCACTCTGTCCCTGGTTGCAAGTGTGAGTGCAATAGCGTGACTGATTATTCAATGAAACAAAATAACCATACCAGTTTCAAAGTCGGATTTAGTTGATTTAATCCAGCTGCATCGAAATCCAGAACTAGACAAAACAACGACGGATGTCATCAGCAATCTTGAACTTACATACATATATATATATATATATATATATATAGATAGAGATAGA
>JAUZSX010199700.1:0-16138 GCA_034780655.1 Idiosepius hallami
AAAAAGTGGATGATATTCACTTTATAGATTTTAATAATCTCTCGTAAAAATACCCCCAAAATTGCCAAAGAGGCTAATAAAAACATGATTACTTGAATAACATTATTATATGAATAAATGTACTTTTTTTCATTGAGGTAATGAATTCACTTGATGTCGGGGTGATGAGTTGTCAATGTGATGAGTAGACTGTGATAAGTAATCGGGTGATGATTTATCGGTTCTTTAGAGTTTAAAGGGTTAATCAAATAAAGAGAAATTTAATTCCACTTTTTCCTAAAATTGTTTAGAAGAGACAAAATCATGATGTTATTTTCATTCAAAAATTCTCTTTTTACAATTTCTAATTCATTGTTTTGAGTTCTAATCAATATTATTTATTTAGTGCCATGCTTCGTTAGTTCCACACTGGCCCAGATGTTCATTCTTATTTTAAAAAGAAAAAGAAAATAAAAAGAAGTGAAACAAAAAAAAAGTTTATTTTCTCATGATTTTAGACCAGGAAAATCCCATTTTAAGAATTTTCAACACAGGAAATTTATTTTCAAATCTCAAAAACAAAATAAAAATAAAACAAAATATTAAATGAAGAAATAAAAACATTTAAAAAATAAAATATTTTTAAGTAAATTGTTTCAATTTACATATAAATATATATATATATATATATATATACATACACAAAAAGAAAATGTTGAATATATGTTTATTCAAAATTTTCTTTATATATATATAAATATATATATATTTATTCAACATTTTTTTTGTGTATATATATATATATATATATATATATATATAAGAAAATGTTGGATGGGGCAGATTTTCTCAACAGATAATTTTTTCTTCACTTGGCTGAAGAAAATCTCCTTCATCAAAATTGGTGAATGGAAGAATAAGAAGGATCAAAATAATTTTAAGGAGATTATCATCTTCATCTTGATCCAGAGGTTGGATGGAAGAAAGTGTAAAAGAACAACAAATGTCAAATGCTTGATTTAACTTTTTAAGAGGACCAGCACAAAACACAAAAAATCAATTATAAATCCAATTCAGCAGTTAACTAAAAAGAATAAGAAAAAAGGAAATTAAACCCATTTCTTTTGTTCCTTTTTTTTTTCAATAAGAATTATGAAAATTCATCTTTTATTTTTTCTTCCATTGAACCTTTGTCAAAGGAAAACAACATCAATTCAAAGAAATCACTCTGTCATAACTCTGTTTCTCATTCAATTCTAATAATACCAGAAATCAGTTTTTGACTTACTATTTTATTAGTCAAAATCAAATAGAGATTATTATACGTGGTTTGTTCAGTTGTAGCAATGTGGGAGTGGCGATGTGTCTGTCGGTGTCGACAGTTGATGTCACACTGAGTATAAAAGACACCATCGCCACGTCAGAATTCAGAGTGGGCTAATAAATGGCTTATAATAATACACTTGGCTAATAAATGGTTAACCGAAAATGTCCATCTTCGTGTTGTAAATCATCTTGATTCCAGCTAATAACTTAGGAGACCAACACGGAGATGGACAGCAGGGAGAAGCCCCTCTCCTAGAGCCTGGAAGGGCTCAGAACAACATCTAAATTGTAAATAGCCCTTTCCAGATTTCCAGTTCAACCCCTGCCGGCCAAGAGCGACTGTTCAGAGACATTATGTATGATTTAACTGCTACTTCATGTTGAAGAACATATAGCTTACACAATGTCTTACTGACAACTTCCTCTCGTTCTACGTCTGAGCACTGCGGTGTTTGTGTTGGCACCAGTCCGATCAGATTTGTTTATATGTGGAAACAAGGAACAACGTTATATTATCAAATTTTTGTTTTAAACTTAAGAAAACCAAAGAAGAAGCTTATGGAATGTTAAAAGAGGCCTGTGGAGATGAACAGATGAGTCAAGCAGGTTTCTATTGGTGGTTCAACAGATTTTCTGAAGGAAAGGAACTGGTTGAGGATAAACCTGAACAGTGATGGTGGAAATGATTCATTTGAAGGAGACAAAGTTTTGTAAGAATATGAAAATCATTATCTCTCCGGACATTTTCTGACAAGTTATTTAACAAATTTTATATATATATAAAATAAAATAATTTTGCAATCCGTCTACAGGCCTGTTTTGCTGTTCAGGGTTCATCAGGACGGCTCTGCAAACAGCAAATCTTCCTTTGGTCAGGATTGAACACGAAACGGCTTAATGCCGGCCCAAATTCCACTGACCTCCCAATCAACCTGGTGGGTCTTTCTACAAATATTATTTTTAGGTTCCCGGTCACTTTGTTAGTGGAGGCATTTGCTTTATAAACGATTGCCTTCAGAGTGCTCAATTGACTTAAGCAAAGTTGAGAGTGTAATGAATAAGAAGAGCAAAATGATTTGTAAGATCCTAATCCTCTACTGAAGACAACACTAAACTTAACAGTGCTGTAATTAATTGACCATTCATTCCCAAGAAATTTTATCAAAATTAGAATTTTTTAAATTTAATTATAATTAAAATATTCAAAAATAGAGTTTGTGAGTAGCATATGTGCCCCATAGAAAATCTCGACTTACAAAAAAAAAAGTCGGAGATAGACATTGCCAGATGGAATCACATGGTAATAAATCTTGTAAATATTTTATCTATATGTATAAATAATATAGATGTAATATATATGCATTTAGACCCACAGGTGTTTTATTTATTCGTTTTTTTTTGTATATCATATCATATTTACTTGGTCGAGCACCAAACCAAGTTAGGCACAAGGCCATATTTACATGGTCTATATACCTGGGCTTTTTTAATCCAGTGTTACCCTTCACCTAGATGAGTTGCTCTTCTGAGTTAATGAGCCCCACCTGCCCGAAGCAGCTAAAGTGAAAGCAAAACCAGTTTTTTTGTTGTTGTTCAGATAAATTCATAAACCAAAGACAGTGAGAAAATATATATAATTGTGAAACAAGGCAAAATTTGATTTTTTTTATTTGAAGAAATAGAAAAGAATTTAGCAAAGCTAAACTTTTAATTTTGATGAAAGGAACAAAAAAAACAATTCAGGAGTGGGATTCATTCATATCAGCACCAAAACCTTGGATGTAAGGGGGGAGGGCGCTCAGCAGTAAAGTGCAGCTGAAAAATTGGGGGAATAAAACAAAAATTTATAGAATATGGTAGGGAGCAATATTTTTAGAGTTGCTTTTCTGTGAGAATGTATTTTTCTTGGCTTTAAAGGGAGAAAGAATGAGCAAATAAAAATGTGACTTGGTAGAAAAAATGTTGGACTGCCTTAAACTGAAATAATACATAAATCAATAGAGTTTATTGTCAATACCTAAAATAACAGAAACAATGGGGAGGAAAAATAGAATGTCCCAAAAATGAAATTCACTTGTGGGTGAATAAAATGATAAAGCTTTTCTTTTGGTCAGTTCAATATTGGTACAAAGCTGTCTCTCAATCCAATGTGTGTGCTTGGGATTTTATTACAGGCTCAAAGGGACACACACATCATAGACATTAATGACTTCTTTTCTCTGAATTTCAAATATCTATTTTTGAGATGAGGCTTCATAATTTAGGAATTGACTTTTTTATCCGGACTTCTGTTATCATCTTGGTAATTTTGATGTTTCTACACTACATTTGAGATGAGGCTTCATAATTTAGGAATTGACTTTATTATTCGGACTTTTGTCCTCATCTTGGTAATTTTGATGTTTCTACACTACATTTGAGATGAGGCTTCATAATTTAGGAATTGACTTTATTATTCAGACTTTTGTCCTCATCATGGTAATTTTGATGTTTCTACACTACGATTGAGATGCGGCTTCATAATTTAGAAATTAACTTTATTATTCAGATTTCTGTCCTTGTTTTGGTAATTTAATAAATTATCAAGATGAGGACAGAAGTCCAAATAATAAAGTCAATTCCTAAACCTATTTTGATATACCTCATTTCCAATTTCTCAATTAGTGAAGACTCATGCAATTATGGGTTTCTTTAAAATGTCAAAAAATAAAAAAAGGAAGAAAGAAAAGAAACCTCTGGGAAAAAAAAATTGTGAAAAGATGTGGGTTATTTACACAGCAAATAAACAGAGATCAAAATTGACCCACAACAAAAATGAAATCAAATTATGTAGATATAGGGAACATTTACAATTTTGGAATATGAACAAATAAAACAAAAGATTTGATGGACGGTGACTAAAAAAATAAGACGTGTTTTTTTTGGAGGGGGGTAGGGTCTCAATGATGGTGAAAATTTTGCTTGTTTAATTGGAAATAGTTTCAGATTAGAAACTATTTTCATGGAAAATTCCTTAAATAATAAGTCAATTTGCCAAATTTCTTCAATGATAGATTATCACTTAAGGTTTATTGAAAGAAGGCCTAAAGCTTTTCTCTTGCTTTGCATTTAAGAGAAAATCCCATTGTACACACAATATGTCAGAGAGATCAATTTCTGGGCTCTTGTAGTAAATCAACACACATAGCCTATTTTCTTAGCAAGTGTATTGGGTTGATGTACAAGTCATTTTCAACAGAGATATTTTTTTGTAACCTAATTATTCATTGAGAATGCATTGTTTTGTGACAATTTTATTGATTTGGGGTTTTTTTTGCGTGCTCCATTAACATTGATGATCATTTACGATGCATTTTTATTTATCTGGTTGAGAACTGCATTAAGCAGAAGGCCTGTTTTAGGTTTTCAGAGAATAATGTGCTATACAAGTTACCAGCTCTCGCCAACTGACATTCCTTTTCTGGGGCTCTTCAGCCACTAGATTGTAAACTCAGCCTTATTGCTTTAGGTTAGGGGGGGAAAAAAACAACGTGTTCTTTAACGGGAAGAAACAAGGTGTTCCTTAATGGAGATAAACAAGCAGAAAGGAGAAACCTCAGCTTAATTTACTCTCAGCAGTTAAATGTAATATTTATTGTGGGAAATTGATGTTTTTGTGCCAAACTTGGTTGGTGCTGCTGCTCACCAACTATATATATATTATAGGAATAATGAAAATGTCTTAAGGAAATTGTTACTAAAATAATTTATAAATACAAATAGTTTTTGGTTCATAGGTTCTACTAACATTAGTTCTACCAACCTATCACATAAAAAAAACAAAAAAAAATATCTTGAAGAGAAATGATGTTTCTTTCAAATGCGGTGAGTTTTTTTTTTTTTGTTTTTTCTTTTTTTTTTTAGTTCAGGTTTTATTGCAAATTGTCGCAGCTTATTTACCCCTTAATGACCAGCGGGTTTTCTGTAGCAGATTATTTTTATATGTTTATTGTATAATATTTTTTGATACTTATTAAGAAATGGCAAGAGAACTTATTTTTTTTTTTTTGGCACTATTTAAAAAATTATTTTTTGACAAATGACAAATCATGATTGCTAGTTAAGAGGTTAATATGCATTTGAGAGTATACACATTTGGATGGGTGGATTATTTGTTTGCTTTTTTTTACTCTTCAACACACACTTCAATTCATAGATATACCAATTTTTTTTTTCAAAACTCTTTAAAGAAATAGAATGTTTCCAATAAACTAAATTGTTATAAATACTAATAACATTAATTTAAAAAAAAAAAAAAAAAAAATATATATATATATATAAAGAAATTATAGATTTTTTTAATATATTTATTTTTGCAAGTTTGCAACTAAAAAAAAATTAGCATAAAGTATCTTTGGTTTTATCTGATAATACTTTTGTTATTTAATTTAGTAAAAACCAAGAAAAGAAAATCTTTCTTTATTGCAATGTAGCTGGCCTTTAAAATCAATCTTATTTGAATTAAACCTACATCAGTTTTTTTACTTTACATCTTTAGCTTAGTTGGATTTTAACTGATATTTGGTAAAAAAATAATCAAAACAACCTGTTGGGGAGGGGGTACAAGAATTGTATATTAAATATATATTGGTATTATGTTAAAATTTATTTAAAAAATTCTCTTAGAAAAACACAAAAAAAAATTGATAAAATGTGGAAATCACCCCAGAAAATAAAAAGAAGGAGGGTTGTTTGTTTAATGGCATATCAATCTTTAAAGTCATTTAATGCGGAGAACAATCATTCTAGTTTTTTGGATCAACAGGATTTTCAAAGAACAGTAATTCAACAGAAGGTAATTTATATATTCAAACATTTCTTAAGGTCTTAATCTGAAGTGAATAGAGCAAAGTGATTAGGATTTGAACCAACAAATAACAAAAAAGTCCAAGCATTCAACTAAGATTTCTCTCCCAAAATAAACAACTTTTCATAATAGAAAGTGTATTAATAACAATTTTATCAAATTTAAATTGATGGTTTTTTTATGAGAGCTTCTTTTTAGTCATTTCTTTTTACAAACTTTTTTTAACCATTTTTTTTTTATGTTTATAATTTCAAAAATGAAAAAAAAAGTTTAAAGTTAAAGATGTATAAATAAAATCTTGATCCTCAAAAATAAATAATTAAAAATAAAAAATATTGAAAGTAAAAAGATGCCAAATGAAATCGTTTTGATGTTAGATGATATAATATTGGATTTGATGAAATATAAATCAGCCTAAAATTTTTAATTATAATTAATAATTATAATTAATCAATTTTCAAGAGACTAAAGCTTTAAAAAAATGGTAATTCTAATTAGAAAATAAATTATTTAATAATAATCTTATTAAAAAACAACAACAGTTTATTTGATAATTTTCTGAATGGTTTTGGTTTTCATTTAACACTTTCCATTATCAAAAATCTAAAAACTATGTCAGCCATTTTAACCAAAACAAATGGCATTTTTTCACAGGGACATAAATAGAAAAGTTTGTTTTTGAATTTTTTTCAGGTTTTCTTTATTTGAATTGTCATCCACATTTGTTTTTAGTAAACTGGAAATGAAGAAAATTAATCCTGACCTTTGTTTGACCTTTTTAAATCAATCTATGTGTGTCCTGTTCATCACTAAAATATCAATAGAACATTCTTTTATATTTCAAATTGTCCAAAACCAATTCATTCTTTTCAAGGTTAATAAAGCAGCTTTGAACATTCATTTAGCATTTTTAGTGGATGGAAATGCTGCCCAACCATTTATTACTACTTTAGAAATAAAAGGTCAATTCATGTGTTGATTGTATTTCTTTGTACAGCTTTCTATTCTGTATAAAGAAACTGTGGCTATTGAAACTTATCACGTAGCACTTTATAATGTCATATATATATATATATATATATATATATATATATCTTCTACTTCTTAATATTGGGCATTGTAGGATACTACAAAGACTATTGTGGCATAAACTTCGGTAGAAACCAACTTTTTCTATATGTGGTTTCACAAATTGTAACAATATACCAATAGATTGATTAGAATAAATTTTAAACTATTTCATGATGAATCATTGTGTTTTTTTCAATATAAAATACATATGGTGCCAAATTAGTTTGTTTTTAATTATATTTTTTAAAGTAGGAAGTTATTAATATTTGTGAGTGAATTTAAAGTTGATTAAGCAGAAACATTAATTCAACAGCATTTCATAAATTTTCATTTCTCAATCATGAATTAATCTCTGACCCAAAAATTTAGTTTCATCACATGAATACATAAGACACTAACAGTAAATATTCTTCAGTTCATCTTCATACTTATATATATTATATATGAGAAATTCTCATGGAAAATCAGAAAAAATGTTTTATAGAAAAAAAAAAAATAGCCACAATTCAACCTTAAAAAGTAAGAAACTGACTTTCTTAGAATATTTATTTTCTATATATATATAATAGTAAAAATAAATATTTACTGATTTTTAGCCTAAAATGGTAGAAGGAAATTACTGTAATTTCGTTCTTCTACCATTTTAGGCTAAAAATAAATAAATATTTATTTTTACTATTTTAGATTAAAAATTTAAATGAAAAAATATATATATGCACAAATATATACACATATATATATATACACATACATATATACATATACATACATATATATATATACACATATATATATATACACACATATATATATATATACATGTATATATATATATACATGTATATATATATATACATGTATATATATATATACATGTATATATATATATATGTGTGTATATATATATATGTGTATATATATATATGTATGTATATGTATATATGTATGTGTATATATATATATGTGTATATATTTGTGCATATATATATTTTTTCATTTAAATTTTTAATCTAAAATAGTAAAAATAAATATTTATTTATTTTTAGCCTAAAATGGTAGAAGAACGAAATTACAGTAATTTCCTTCTACCATTTTAGGCTAAAAATCAGTAAATATTTATTTTTACTATTATATATATATAGAAAATAAATATTCTAAGAAAGTCAGTTTCTTACTTTTTAAGGTTGAATTGTGGCTATTTTTTTTTTTTCTATAAAACATTTTTTCTGATTTTCCATGAGAATTTCTCATATATAATATATATAAGTATGAAGATGAACTGAAGAATATTTACTGTTAGTGTCTTATGTATTCATGTGATGAAACTAAATTTTTGGGTCAGAGATTAATTCATGATTGAGAAATGAAAATTTATGAAATGCTGTTGAATTAATGTTTCTGCTTAATCAACTTTAAATTCACTCACAAATATTAATAACTTCCTACTTTAAAAAATATAATTAAAAACAAACTAATTTGGCACCATATGTATTTTATATTGAAAAAAACACAATGATTCATCATGAAATAGTTTAAAATTTATTCTAATCAATCTATTGGTATATTGTTACAATTTGTGAAACCACATATAGAAAAAGTTGGTTTCTACCGAAGTTTATGCCACAATAGTCTTTGTAGTATCCTACAATGCCCAATATTAAGAAGTAGAAGATATATATATATATATATATATATATATATATATGACATTATAAAGTGCTACGTGATAAGTTTCAATAGCCACAGTTTCTTTATACAGAATAGAAAGCTGTACAAAGAAATACAATCAACACATGAATTGACCTTTTATTTCTAAAGTAGTAATAAATGGTTGGGCAGCATTTCCATCCACTAAAAATGCTAAATGAATGTTCAAAGCTGCTTTATTAACCTTGAAAAGAATGAATTGGTTTTGGACAATTTGAAATATAAAAGAATGTTCTATTGATATTTTAGTGATGAACAGGACACACATAGATTGATTTAAAAAGGTCAAACAAAGGTCAGGATTAATTTTCTTCATTTCCAGTTTACTAAAAACAAATGTGGATGACAATTCAAATAAAGAAAACCTGAAAAAAATTCAAAAACAAACTTTTCTATTTATGTCCCTGTGAAAAAATGCCATTTGTTTTGGTTAAAATGGCTGACATAGTTTTTAGATTTTTGATAATGGAAAGTGTTAAATGAAAACCAAAACCATTCAGAAAATTATCAAATAAACTGTTGTTGTTTTTTAATAAGATTATTATTAAATAATTTATTTTCTAATTAGAATTACCATTTTTTTAAAGCTTTAGTCTCTTGAAAATTGATTAATTATAATTATTAATTATAATTAAAAATTTTAGGCTGATTTATATTTCATCAAATCCAATATTATATCATCTAACATCAAAACGATTTCATTTGGCATCTTTTTACTTTCAATATTTTTTATTTTTAATTATTTATTTTTGAGGATCAAGATTTTATTTATACATCTTTAACTTTAAACTTTTTTTTTCATTTTTGAAATTATAAACATAAAAAAAAAATGGTTAAAAAAAGTTTGTAAAAAGAAATGACTAAAAAGAAGCTCTCATAAAAAAACCATCAATTTAAATTTGATAAAATTGTTATTAATACACTTTCTATTATGAAAAGTTGTTTATTTTGGGAGAGAAATCTTAGTTGAATGCTTGGACTTTTTTGTTATTTGTTGGTTCAAATCCTAATCACTTTGCTCTATTCACTTCAGATTAAGACCTTAAGAAATGTTTGAATATATAAATTACCTTCTGTTGAATTACTGTTCTTTGAAAATCCTGTTGATCCAAAAAACTAGAATGATTGTTCTCCGCATTAAATGACTTTAAAGATTGATATGCCATTAAACAAACAACCCTCCTTCTTTTTATTTTCTGGGGTGATTTCCACATTTTATCAATTTTTTTTTGTGTTTTTCTAAGAGAATTTTTTAAATAAATTTTAACATAATACCAATATATATTTAATATACAATTCTTGTACCCCCTCCCCAACAGGTTGTTTTGATTATTTTTTTACCAAATATCAGTTAAAATCCAACTAAGCTAAAGATGTAAAGTAAAAAAACTGATGTAGGTTTAATTCAAATAAGATTGATTTTAAAGGCCAGCTACATTGCAATAAAGAAAGATTTTCTTTTCTTGGTTTTTACTAAATTAAATAACAAAAGTATTATCAGATAAAACCAAAGATACTTTATGCTAATTTTTTTTTAGTTGCAAACTTGCAAAAATAAATATATTAAAAAAATCTATAATTTCTTTATATATATATATATATTTTTTTTTTTTTTTTTTTTAAATTAATGTTATTAGTATTTATAACAATTTAGTTTATTGGAAACATTCTATTTCTTTAAAGAGTTTTGAAAAAAAAAATTGGTATATCTATGAATTGAAGTGTGTGTTGAAGAGTAAAAAAAAGCAAACAAATAATCCACCCATCCAAATGTGTATACTCTCAAATGCATATTAACCTCTTAACTAGCAATCATGATTTGTCATTTGTCAAAAAATAATTTTTTAAATAGTGCCAAAAAAAAAAAAATAAGTTCTCTTGCCATTTCTTAATAAGTATCAAAAAATATTATACAATAAACATATAAAAATAATCTGCTACAGAAAACCCGCTGGTCATTAAGGGGTAAATAAGCTGCGACAATTTGCAATAAAACCTGAACTAAAAAAAAAAAGAAAAAACAAAAAAAAAAAAACTCACCGCATTTGAAAGAAACATCATTTCTCTTCAAGATATTTTTTTTTGTTTTTTTTATGTGATAGGTTGGTAGAACTAATGTTAGTAGAACCTATGAACCAAAAACTATTTGTATTTATAAATTATTTTAGTAACAATTTCCTTAAGACATTTTCATTATTCCTATAATATATATATAGTTGGTGAGCAGCAGCACCAACCAAGTTTGGCACAAAAACATCAATTTCCCACAATAAATATTACATTTAACTGCTGAGAGTAAATTAAGCTGAGGTTTCTCCTTTCTGCTTGTTTATCTCCATTAAGGAACACCTTGTTTCTTCCCGTTAAAGAACACGTTGTTTTTTTCCCCCCCTAACCTAAAGCAATAAGGCTGAGTTTACAATCTAGTGGCTGAAGAGCCCCAGAAAAGGAATGTCAGTTGGCGAGAGCTGGTAACTTGTATAGCACATTATTCTCTGAAAACCTAAAACAGGCCTTCTGCTTAATGCAGTTCTCAACCAGATAAATAAAAATGCATCGTAAATGATCATCAATGTTAATGGAGCACGCAAAAAAAACCCCAAATCAATAAAATTGTCACAAAACAATGCATTCTCAATGAATAATTAGGTTACAAAAAAATATCTCTGTTGAAAATGACTTGTACATCAACCCAATACACTTGCTAAGAAAATAGGCTATGTGTGTTGATTTACTACAAGAGCCCAGAAATTGATCTCTCTGACATATTGTGTGTACAATGGGATTTTCTCTTAAATGCAAAGCAAGAGAAAAGCTTTAGGCCTTCTTTCAATAAACCTTAAGTGATAATCTATCATTGAAGAAATTTGGCAAATTGACTTATTATTTAAGGAATTTTCCATGAAAATAGTTTCTAATCTGAAACTATTTCCAATTAAACAAGCAAAATTTTCACCATCATTGAGACCCTACCCCCCTCCAAAAAAAACACGTCTTATTTTTTTAGTCACCGTCCATCAAATCTTTTGTTTTATTTGTTCATATTCCAAAATTGTAAATGTTCCCTATATCTACATAATTTGATTTCATTTTTGTTGTGGGTCAATTTTGATCTCTGTTTATTTGCTGTGTAAATAACCCACATCTTTTCACAATTTTTTTTTCCCAGAGGTTTCTTTTCTTTCTTCCTTTTTTTATTTTTTGACATTTTAAAGAAACCCATAATTGCATGAGTCTTCACTAATTGAGAAATTGGAAATGAGGTATATCAAAATAGGTTTAGGAATTGACTTTATTATTTGGACTTCTGTCCTCATCTTGATAATTTATTAAATTACCAAAACAAGGACAGAAATCTGAATAATAAAGTTAATTTCTAAATTATGAAGCCGCATCTCAATCGTAGTGTAGAAACATCAAAATTACCATGATGAGGACAAAAGTCTGAATAATAAAGTCAATTCCTAAATTATGAAGCCTCATCTCAAATGTAGTGTAGAAACATCAAAATTACCAAGATGAGGACAAAAGTCCGAATAATAAAGTCAATTCCTAAATTATGAAGCCTCATCTCAAATGTAGTGTAGAAACATCAAAATTACCAAGATGATAACAGAAGTCCGGATAAAAAAGTCAATTCCTAAATTATGAAGCCTCATCTCAAAAATAGATATTTGAAATTCAGAGAAAAGAAGTCATTAATGTCTATGATGTGTGTGTCCCTTTGAGCCTGTAATAAAATCCCAAGCACACACATTGGATTGAGAGACAGCTTTGTACCAATATTGAACTGACCAAAAGAAAAGCTTTATCATTTTATTCACCCACAAGTGAATTTCATTTTTGGGACATTCTATTTTTCCTCCCCATTGTTTCTGTTATTTTAGGTATTGACAATAAACTCTATTGATTTATGTATTATTTCAGTTTAAGGCAGTCCAACATTTTTTCTACCAAGTCACATTTTTATTTGCTCATTCTTTCTCCCTTTAAAGCCAAGAAAAATACATTCTCACAGAAAAGCAACTCTAAAAATATTGCTCCCTACCATATTCTATAAATTTTTGTTTTATTCCCCCAATTTTTCAGCTGCACTTTACTGCTGAGCGCCCTCCCCCCTTACATCCAAGGTTTTGGTGCTGATATGAATGAATCCCACTCCTGAATTGTTTTTTTTGTTCCTTTCATCAAAATTAAAAGTTTAGCTTTGCTAAATTCTTTTCTATTTCTTCAAATAAAAAAAATCAAATTTTGCCTTGTTTCACAATTATATATATTTTCTCACTGTCTTTGGTTTATGAATTTATCTGAACAACAACAAAAAAACTGGTTTTGCTTTCACTTTAGCTGCTTCGGGCAGGTGGGGCTCATTAACTCAGAAGAGCAACTCATCTAGGTGAAGGGTAACACTGGATTAAAAAAGCCCAGGTATATAGACCATGTAAATATGGCCTTGTGCCTAACTTGGTTTGGTGCTCGACCAAGTAAATATGATATGATATACAAAAAAAAACGAATAAATAAAACACCTGTGGGTCTAAATGCATATATATTACATCTATATTATTTATACATATAGATAAAATATTTACAAGATTTATTACCATGTGATTCCATCTGGCAATGTCTATCTCCGACTTTTTTTTTTGTAAGTCGAGATTTTCTATGGGGCACATATGCTACTCACAAACTCTATTTTTGAATATTTTAATTATAATTAAATTTAAAAAATTCTAATTTTGATAAAATTTCTTGGGAATGAATGGTCAATTAATTACAGCACTGTTAAGTTTAGTGTTGTCTTCAGTAGAGGATTAGGATCTTACAAATCATTTTGCTCTTCTTATTCATTACACTCTCAACTTTGCTTAAGTCAATTGAGCACTCTGAAGGCAATCGTTTATAAAGCAAATGCCTCCACTAACAAAGTGACCGGGAACCTAAAAATAATATTTGTAGAAAGACCCACCAGGTTGATTGGGAGGTCAGTGGAATTTGGGCCGGCATTAAGCCGTTTCGTGTTCAATCCTGACCAAAGGAAGATTTGCTGTTTGCAGAGCCGTCCTGATGAACCCTGAACAGCAAAACAGGCCTGTAGACGGATTGCAAAATTATTTTATTTTATATATATATAAAATTTGTTAAATAACTTGTCAGAAAATGTCCGGAGAGATAATGATTTTCATATTCTTACAAAACTTTGTCTCCTTCAAATGAATCATTTCCACCATCACTGTTCAGGTTTATCCTCAACCAGTTCCTTTCCTTCAGAAAATCTGTTGAACCACCAATAGAAACCTGCTTGACTCATCTGTTCATCTCCACAGGCCTCTTTTAACATTCCATAAGCTTCTTCTTTGGTTTTCTTAAGTTTAAAACAAAAATTTGATAATATAACGTTGTTCCTTGTTTCCACATATAAACAAATCTGATCGGACTGGTGCCAACACAAACACCGCAGTGCTCAGACGTAGAACGAGAGGAAGTTGTCAGTAAGACATTGTGTAAGCTATATGTTCTTCAACATGAAGTAGCAGTTAAATCATACATAATGTCTCTGAACAGTCGCTCTTGGCCGGCAGGGGTTGAACTGGAAATCTGGAAAGGGCTATTTACAATTTAGATGTTGTTCTGAGCCCTTCCAGGCTCTAGGAGAGGGGCTTCTCCCTGCTGTCCATCTCCGTGTTGGTCTCCTAAGTTATTAGCTGGAATCAAGATGATTTACAACACGAAGATGGACATTTTCGGTTAACCATTTATTAGCCAAGTGTATTATTATAAGCCATTTATTAGCCCACTCTGAATTCTGACGTGGCGATGGTGTCTTTTATACTCAGTGTGACATCAACTGTCGACACCGACAGACACATCGCCACTCCCACATTGCTACAACTGAACAAACCACGTATAATAATCTCTATTTGATTTTGACTAATAAAATAGTAAGTCAAAAACTGATTTCTGGTATTATTAGAATTGAATGAGAAACAGAGTTATGACAGAGTGATTTCTTTGAATTGATGTTGTTTTCCTTTGACAAAGGTTCAATGGAAGAAAAAATAAAAGATGAATTTTCATAATTCTTATTGAAAAAAAAAAGGAACAAAAGAAATGGGTTTAATTTCCTTTTTTCTTATTCTTTTTAGTTAACTGCTGAATTGGATTTATAATTGATTTTTTGTGTTTTGTGCTGGTCCTCTTAAAAAGTTAAATCAAGCATTTGACATTTGTTGTTCTTTTACACTTTCTTCCATCCAACCTCTGGATCAAGATGAAGATGATAATCTCCTTAAAATTATTTTGATCCTTCTTATTCTTCCATTCACCAATTTTGATGAAGGAGATTTTCTTCAGCCAAGTGAAGAAAAAATTATCTGTTGAGAAAATCTGCCCCATCCAACATTTTCTTATATATATATATATATATATATATATATATACACAAAAAAAATGTTGAATAAATATATATATATTTATATATATATAAAGAAAATTTTGAATAAACATATATTCAACATTTTCTTTTTGTGTATGTATATATATATATATATATATATATTTATATGTAAATTGAAACAATTTACTTAAAAATATTTTATTTTTTAAATGTTTTTATTTCTTCATTTAATATTTTGTTTTATTTTTATTTTGTTTTTGAGATTTGAAAATAAATTTCCTGTGTTGAAAATTCTTAAAATGGGATTTTCCTGGTCTAAAATCATGAGAAAATAAACTTTTTTTTTGTTTCACTTCTTTTTATTTTCTTTTTCTTTTTAAAATAAGAATGAACATCTGGGCCAGTGTGGAACTAACGAAGCATGGCACTAAATAAATAATATTGATTAGAACTCAAAACAATGAATTAGAAATTGTAAAAAGAGAATTTTTGAATGAAAATAACATCATGATTTTGTCTCTTCTAAACAATTTTAGGAAAAAGTGGAATTAAATTTCTCTTTATTTGATTAACCCTTTAAACTCTAAAGAACCGATAAATCATCACCCGATTACTTATCACAGTCTACTCATCACATTGACAACTCATCACCCCGACATCAAGTGAATTCATTACCTCAATGAAAAAAAGTACATTTATTCATATAATAATGTTATTCAAGTAATCATGTTTTTATTAGCCTCTTTGGCAATTTTGGGGGTATTTTTACGAGAGATTATTAAAATCTATAAAGTGAATATCATCCACTTTTT
>JAUZSX010199810.1:0-16136 GCA_034780655.1 Idiosepius hallami
CCTACCCACTAGGCCAAATGGACTTCCCCATGATTCCAAAGTCTGACTACCTACCCACTAGGCCAAATGGACTTCCCTATGATTCCAAAGTCTGGCTACCTACCCTTTAGGCCAAATGGACTTCCCTATGATTCCAAAGTCTGGCTACCTACCCACTAGGCCAAATGGACTTCCCCATGATTCCACTGTCCCAAGTGGACTTTCCCTAACTCATTTTATTTGTTTTCCAAATCCAAATTAATTCCAGAAAAGATAGTCAATGGCCCAAAAAAGCCAAAAATGTTGAATGTAGTTCAGGTCAGGTCAGAGGTCAATTTCATATTCCATTGTTTTAGGAGCCCCATCAGATTAACTCCACTCATCTTCCCAGGAAAAAGATTTTTTTCACGGTTGGGGGGAGGGAGGACAGAGAGACATGGGGGGAGAGCAATTAAAAATAATTCAAAATTGTTTTATTTAAACAAGGATGGCCACAAATGAGAAACCTCACTCACCAACCCCCACAGGCCTCCCTCGACCCCAAACACTTGTTTTTTAATTTAGGATTAAAAAAAAAAAAAGAAAAAAAAATTAAAATAAAAAACTAAAAAAACAATTAAAAAAAAAATTGAATAAAAAAAATAAAATAAAATAAAAACTAAAAAACAAACAAAAAAAAATTTAATAAATATGATAAAAAAATAAATTTTTCTTTTTTTAAATTGGATAAAAAAAATAAAATAAAATATAAACTAAAAACAAAAAAAATGAATAAACATAATAAAAAACAATTAGAAATAAAAAAACAATTTTTTAAAAATTGAATTAAAAAATAAAATAAAAACTAAAAAAAAAACCCAAAAATTGGATAAATAATTAAAAAAACAACAATTTAAAAAAAAAAATTTTAAAAATTGTATAAAAAAATTAAAACTACCCCCCCTCGCCAAAAAAATTAATAAAACAAATTTAAAAAATAAATATAATAAAAAAAATTTAAAAAAAAAAAATTTTTTTTTAAATTTGATAAAAAAAAATTAAATAAAACAATTTAAAAAAAAATAAATAAAAAAAACAAATATAATAAAAAAGCAAAATTATTCTGAGTTTTTTTAAAAATTTTTTTATTTTTCATTATATTTATTTATTTATTTTTTGTTTTTTAGTTTTTATTTTATTTTTTTATCCAGTTTAAAAAAAAAAAGCCAAAATATTCTGAGTTCAAAGGTTAAATTAATGTTGCACACCAACAATGGGACAAAAATTGAGATTTTCAAATTCTCTAGCTTTTAGGGTCAAGGGTTAGGGTGACAAGTTTAAAGACTTACCCCTTCCTACGCCCCCCTCCCCTCCTCATCTGGAAAGAAAGCAGAATGAGGGGAGTGGTAGGAGGAACAAGAGGGCAGTGGTAGGAGGAAGTAGCGGATCAGGTGCAGAGTTCAAAGCAATTTTGTACAAAAATTTTAGGGTCACTTTTTTTTATTATTAAAATTATAAAAAAAACTTCGGATTAACTTAGGTTTCCTTGTTTTACAGCACATCTACACCCTTTTTTTTCAATTACACATCAACATGTTCCTTTGGAAAGTATCTTAGTTATACAGTACAACAAACATGCATACACCCATCTCTCTCTCTCTAAATATAAATATATATTAAATAGAAAAATGTGATCATGAAAAGTAATATGGTTAAGATTAAACTTAGAAAAGTAAAACTGGAAAAAAAAGGAAAAGATATTATTCTTGTAAAAAATATAATAAATTTATAACTTAAAATATTGAAGCATTAAGAATCTTTAAAAAAAAAATTCTATTAAAACATTGTAAATGAATTCTTAATGCTGCAATATTGTTGTTGTTTTTGTTATTCTTATGAGTCACTCTGGGTTTTAATGTCACATAGTAGATATAAAATATATATTACAAGGCAGAAGCCAAAATGTACACTTTTTAAAATTGGAAATGATTTAAAATCTATTATTTCTAAAGGAGCTTTAGTTTTATTAGAAGGACATTTATCTAATCAATTATCAGCTTTGAATTGAAATAATATTCCAACTTTTTTTTCTGGTACATTTAAAATTTCTTAACATTTCTTACTTTAAAATTTCTTAAACATTTCTTACTTTAAAATAAGAATTTTAAAAATATTTTCTCAAGATTTTTTAACATAATTTTATCAAAATTTTAAATTTAATAGTAATTAATTTGTGTTAAGCAAAAAAAAATCAAAAACAGTACTTACAAAATCAATTTCTCATTTTAAAAAGACAGACATAAGATTTTTTCATAAATCTGATTAGTTTATTCAATAATTTAAATAGATATTAATTCTTTTCTTATCATGTGAAATCATTATGAAAATAGATCCAATGCATTTATGCATCTGTAAGATGCAGACGACAACCAGACATCTGCATTGATGACCTATAATGCAACTAGAAACAGTTCTCCAGATTCAGAGACTTGTCAGTTATTAGAACATTGGATCTATTGCTAATTTAAATAATAATTAAGAAATATTTTGAAAATAGATATTTTGAATCATTTTTTAGTTATAAGTAAAAGATACTTACATATACATTTTCATAATAAAATGTCCCAAATGCCACCCTTGAAGGTAAATGAATTGCAGGTGTCATTACATCATCACCAATTAATTCAACTCCAGCAACAGGAAATAAGGTTTTCACTTTAAGAACAATATAGAAATAAACATATTTAATTTATGGCTTTGTTTATTTGTTATAGTATTTAGTCAATTGATTTTTACTTTAACATTCATCCAGCTTTTATCAATTTAGATAGATAACTATAACAAATCAGTGATATCCATACCTTTCACAAAAACCTTATAGTAAAATCTTATTTTGTAATACCAAAAATGATGATTTTTGTAAATATATCCTATTTTAGAAAAATTAAAAGTAAAAAAAACTCTTATTAGCCTATTGAAACTGCACATGTTTCTTATTTTATTTTATACTTAAATAATGTAATGCTTTATTCTGTGTTGTTATTAGTTTTTATTATCATAATTATTAGAATTAAAAAAAATATATTATTAAACCTAAAACAATTTTCAGGTAATTTAAAAAAAAATTATATTCTTTCTTTCTTTCTTTCTTTATTTTTTTTTGTATGTATAAATATTTCACAGTAAGAATCCATTATAATTTCTTAAAACATAAAGGAAAATACCAATGAAACTTAACTGTTTCAAATTATTTTATATTCAACTTAATACTTTCATTAGTTTGTTTTTTAATTTTTCTTTTTTAAATGTCTAATTAAATTTTTTTTTAACATATTAAAGTTTTCATTTAAGTTTGATATCTTTTAATTTTCATTTTTTTTAGTAGTGCAATGTAAAGCCAATAGGTAATAAAGACCCCCAGAAATTTCCTTTTGAGAGGCATGTAAGTTGGTGTAATTAGATGGCTAGTTTGTTTAATTCAAATGAAACATTCACTTTATTAATATCCAAGTAGCCAATTTAACTACTTAATGTACCAGTTAAATAACATGGTTTTTCATTATATTGCATTCGCTTTTAGGATGAGACATGATATAAAGGTGTTAGCCCCAAGCAAGTATCATTCAACCTTAAAAATTGTTTGCAGAGTACTTCCATATTGAAATGAAAGATGTTGTTTCAGATTTTATAACAATAATTCTTTGGGATTAAATACTTTAAATTATTATCATTTTTCAAATTTATTTAAATCAATATTTTAGGATATTAAAAAAGACCAAAATAAATCTTCTAGAATATCTATCTAAAAGAAAAGTTTATTTTTCTAAATGATAGTATTTGAACACTTACCTGTCTTTCCACCTTGAGATGTTACTATTCGGGGTGAAGTTCTTCTAATAAATGTTGAAGGAAACCGCTTTGTACTGGTCAAAGAAATAGGTCTTCTGGTGCTATAGGTTGTTTCAGATTGACTTATAGTACTTTCATTTGGAAGGGTTGATAAATTTGTTGTTCTTATATTTACTGAGGTTAATCTTTTTATTGATGTTACTCTAGAGTCTTCAGTTGGTTTTATTCTTATGGATTCAGATTTATTTGTCTTTGAATATGACAAAGTACTTGTTTTTTGTAAAGTCTTTTTCTTGCTTGAGTCCAGAATTATTTCTATTGGCATAGTATAAAGTTTTTTAGAAATATTTATAGGAAAGGTTGTTGAAGTTATAGGATAGGAAGGCATTTTATTTGTTATTGTTATTTTAGTTGGGCTTGATGTAACATATTTTGCATCTTTCAAAGAATTTAAGGACTTGTTAATTAATTTTGATTCAGAGAAATAAACCATTTTTGTTGACTGTTTTTCTATGGTAGATATTTCGTTAGAAACTAAATGGTCCATACTTTTAGATATAAATGGTATGAGACTACTAATTGGACTTTTTGAAAACATTTCACCTTGTGGCATTTTGCTTTCACTTACTATAGATTCAGAAATGGAGGATTTTGATTGTTTGTTTGTGGTTGATATTATTTGATAATCTTTCTGTGTGGATAATATTGGCCTATGGAAGGAAATATTATCTAAATCTGTAGTAATTGTTGTTTTCACTTTCTCATTTACATCATTTGGATAAATAGTTTGAAGTTTTTGAATTTTTTTAGGAATAGTTTTTAAATCAGACATTATTGATGTTGAGCTAGGTATTTGTTCTGAATCCAAAGGTATGTTTAAATCAAAAGTAAATGGATAACTATAATTTGGTGAAATTGAAGTAGATTCAATAGAATGGGACTTTAAACTTAGATCAGTTACTGCTTTTCTAGAATCTGATTGAAATGTTTTAATACTAGCTTGACTAGATGTTTGAATTTGGTTGTCAAATTTTGGAATCATTTTAGATGTTTTAAAAAAAGGTATTTTTGTGCTAGTGAATGACTTTGATAATGAAATTTTATTAAGTATTGAACTCTTACTTGTCTTTTCTTTTGTAATTATGTTCAATGATATTATTTGATCTGTTGTAATGTTTAATGATTTGTTGTTTCTTATGAAATCTGTAATGGGTATAGATTTAGGATTTATTTCTGATACACTGTCAACTCGTGAAACATTAGTCATGTTTGCTTTTACTGTTTGTACATTTGTTGTTTGTAAAGTTTGTCTTTCAAAAATTTCTGGTTTACTTTTAAATGTTGTATTTTCTATTACAGAAAATGTTTTTACTGTGTTTGTAGGTAAAACTCTGATTATAGATTTACTAATGTCTTTACCTTGTATATTATCTACAATTATTTTATTGGAAACTTTACTGTCTGTTGTATTAATGGTGTTCAATGTTTTTGTTAGGCCTTTATCTTCATCTGTGATTTCAGTATTTAATCTTGAACTTTTCATTTTTGTTAGAATTTCATAAAATTTGGGTTTTGCTGTTTCCACCATTTTTGATGTTGATATAAGTGATGATTTATATTCTATATTAGGTAAAGTCTTTGTATAAATAGATTTTAATATTGCTTTTTCTGTGGGAACATAAGCATCATCAATTACCACCAGAGGGATTGATGTTGTATATTGAGTCATTATTTTGATTGGGGTTAAAGATAAAAATTCAGAACTAGATTTACTTTGATTGAATGTGCTTTCTTTCATTTTAATCTTTTTACTTGTTGAAGAAGTTTTTCTTACAGTTTCTCCTTCTATAAGAAATGTGGAAGATTTACTTTTTGAGGTGATCCCAATTTTTGGTATAATTTTAGTAAATCTATATGGTTTATCAATCTCATTTGGTTTCAATAATCCAGTTGACATAACTTTAGTAGAAATATCAATATTTCTATTATTAGCTAGAGTTTCTTTGGTAACTTGTTTTATTAATGGAATTACTGATGGACTTTTAGTTTTAGGAATATTTGATAACATTTTAGAATAGGGAATAATTGCAGTTGATAATTGGTCTTGTAATGTAGACAATTGAAAACTTGTAATGCCTATAGTTTTATTATTAGACAAACTTTCTAATAAATTTTGTGTTGGTTGAGATATACTTACGGATATCATTTTTGTTTGAGTACTTCCAATTGTGGTCTTACCAGGTAACATTGAAAATTTTTCATCCTTAGATTTTGTAAAATAATCTTTTATTTTCATTGGTGTTGTTTTATTACTCGATAAAATTGTATTCATGTCTTGTTTAGAAGATACAAGTTTTAAATGAGTTCTAATCGTTGGAATAATTTCTTTGCTCGTTTTTATTATCTGTGATGTTGCATCTGTAGATTTAGTTCTCATTGTATTTTCATCAAATAACTTTATCAAATGTGAATTTGTAGAACTTTGAGTTTCTGATTTTGTCTTATCTGTAAATTTATATGAAAATATTGGTGTTTTTTGTGTTGTCATGATATTTGATATTGCTGCTTTATATTGTGGAGGTGTCTTTAGTTTAGGAAAAAAAATACTTTTTGATATAGATGTTGTGTCCTTCATTATGTCTAATGAAAAGGTTTCTTTGGGTATAAGTGATTCATAAAGTGATATGCTTTTACTTGCCATAACTGTTGCAGTTTCACTTGTACTGATAATATCTTGGGTTTTATTTGGGGGTAATGACATGATTTTTGCGGGGCCAATAGAAAACATACTTTCAGTAATTGGATCTTTTGCTGCTTGTTTTGTAAATAAAAAATCTAAAAAATCTATCGTTTTTGATTTTCTTCTACTCTCATTTAGTCCTGTTTCTGTTTTACTTTTATTTAATTTCAAAGATTCACTTGATAAGAAATTGATAGATTTTGTTGAGATTTTCAGATCCAATACTTTTTGAACTGATTTTGTTGAAGGTTTTATTTCTTTACTTTTAGGCATTTTAGATCTTATTCTTTTTGTATTGTTTGGATCCTCAATAGTTTCATTAATTGATGCAGCTTTTGATGTTCTGTCATAAAAAGTCAACATTTTTTCAGTAACTCCAATTTCTTTGGAAATCAAAGAACTCCCTAATACCCGTGATGAAAGGCTTTTAGTATTCATTAAATCTCTTGGTAAACCTGTCATTAAAGATGTTCTTTTTGTCAGGTGTGTCATTGGTATATCTTCACTGTGTGCTACTTTGTATTTTTTATGATCAGATGGTTTAGCTACAGTTTTGAATCCATACATAATCTCAGGATTAGGAGTACTTTTATTGTATATTAATTCAGATCTTGTTACATTAACAGGTATAAATGTTCCATGTTTTTGGATAGTATGATTTATAGGTGCACTTGTAAAATATCTTGTATTTAGTTGTTCATTATTTGGAGTTTTTTTTATTAATTCACTCAAATTACTTTTAGGAATAGGTATGATTTTATCATATATTGATGGTGTGCTATCATTTGATATATTGTCACTTATTTTATCTCTAGGAAACATAGTTGTTGAATGACTTGCAATAGTTAGATTTTTGGTATAAGCATCTGTAACATCTATTATAAAGTTGCTTGTCACATCTCGAGCCATTGGAAATGATCTGGATAAATTCTTAATTGGTGTGAATTCAGAAGTTGTTTGAATACTTGCTATGAAATCATTTGACATGTTTTTTTGAGTTCTTTCTAATACTAACAAATCAGGACTTGAAACTTTTGTCCAATGTTTTTCTTTTTTGAATAAATCACTTGTAATCATTTTATCTGTTTTGATTTTGGACAATGCTCCATCTAACAATATAAAATCTGAAGTAACTTTTTCTGTTTGAACTATTGAATCAATATTATTTGTAGTTTTATCTTTTTCTTTGATATCATTGATAGTAAAAGATTTAGGATTTATTTGTATTCTGTTTGGTTTTGTCATTAAAGTATCATCTAATAAAATCTTTTTGGTAGAATCTATCAATAATTTACTTTTTATGCTTATTATAGGTTGTGTAGTATCTAGTTTTGGTTTAATTAAAGTTGTAGATATTCTATTCATACTTTCACCATGAGAAATTTCTGGTGTCATTTTATATAAAGGTATGATTTCTTTTACTGTTATTCCTTTTTCATATATCATAACAGTTTTATTTTTTGTGACTGGTTTATGTTTTATTTGGTCGTTATCTGATTTTGTCATTTTTGGTTGTGTAACTTGTTGGCTGTTATTTTTTTCTTGGAATATGTTCATTGTTTTATGTCTAGTCAATTGAAGAGGCTTATGAGTTAATAAACCTTGTGTAAGGATTTCTTTTTCAAATAAAGTTGTAAATGTTTGATTGTAATCCGGTGTTGTCACGGTTAATAATTCATCTTTGAAATATAATTGAGGTGTGGTTGTATCAGTGGATCCTCTATAAATTTCAGATATATCTCGAGTCAGGTCTTGTTTCTTTGTAAATTTTTTTAATGATATTTTGAAATCATTTAATTTAGATTTGGCAGAATTATTTCTCATTTCCAAACCTGCTCGGATTGTTGATGATCTACTGGATTGAAAAAAATTGAAGGTTTTGGATTTCAAACCTGTTGACTTGCTATGATTTGCTGGACTTTTTGTATTGGATTCTTCCATGACATTCATGATTTCTGTTGCTTTTAATTGACCATTTTCACTATTTTCTTTAGATTTTTGAATTTCACTTATATTTTTTTCAATAATTCTAAAACCTTTTGATGTTATATGTTTAAAGTGTTCATTTTTCTTTTCATCAATATCTTCAATGTTACTTGAAATGATATCATCTTTGAATGAGGTTATTGTTTGTTTTGTAGAAATTAGGTTAGATGTGTCTGTTGGTTTATGGTCAAGAGTTGTTATATCTGATTTAATATGAGACAAAGTATTTTTGATATATGCTGTTAAAAATATTGATTGATTTGGTGATGCAGTCATTTCCTCTTTTTTAGAAGATACTCCTGCAAGTTTAGTTAAAAGTTTAGATGCTTCAAAAGTTTCTTTGAAAGTTTGATCTTTTAACCAACCAGTTGTTATTTGATATTCTTTTAATTTTGGAGTCTGAGTATTATTTGAAATGATCAAATCTTCTAATTGTGTTAAATTTATTGCATCTTTTTGTTGAGCCTTGAATGCTGAATCCAAAATATCTGTATTGTTTTCGTTCATAAAATCAGATTCATACATTGCTTTCTCAAAAATTATAGATGTATTCAATATTTTTTCTTCTGGAATTTGAGATATTTCATATAAACCAGATTGATCCATTTCTGGTTCTTCTACCGTTACATCTTTAGATTGATTCATGATTTTTTGTTTATGAAGCACATCTTTGGTTGCTAAGTTTGAGTCTCTTTGCAAAGAAATGTTTTCTTGTTTGGATATAGAAATTTCAGGGTTTATTTTAAAACTAGTGAAATTTACACTTCTATCAGTTGTATTTACAAACCAAGAATGACCATTTTGCTTCAATATTTTTGTATCTAATGGTGATACAGCATCAAATATATAATCCCTTTCTTTGCTAGTTGTAACTCTTTTAATTCCTGGAGAAAATTTTTCTTTTGGCTTTTCCTTTATTCTTAGATTATCATTTATATTAAAAAATTTGGTCCTGGTAACATTTATTTCCAATGAATCTTTTGGGGAAATTGTTGTTCTTATTAATTGCACTTCATTTGCAACTGTTGAAGACATAGAGTTATCTTTTTTTATAAAACTATTTGATATAAATGAAGTCATGTTAATTTGATTTAAGTCAGTTAAATTTGTTTCAGGTCTTTTTGAAGGAGCAATGGCATTGGAAGTTTTTAAATCTATCTGTTCTTTTTTTGATGTTGTCATTTTTTTGTTAATTTTTGTTTCCTTTGAACTGGAATCATTGACCAAAATATTTTGCATTATAATTGATGTTTCAAATGAAGATTGGATTAAGGGGAAGTCAGTTAATTTTCTTTCTATTTCAACTGCAGGGGTTGCACAAATTATATCACAATCAGGAAGAACTGAACCAGTATCAATTGTAAAAGTAACAATATTTCCTGAATGGTTTACTGGATGAGATGTAGAATCTTGGTTTGACACAGATGGATTCATGGAAATTGATTCTTCTATTTTAGAAATATTTGAAAATGGTTCTTTGATTGGCAATCTGTGATCTGATTCTGGTGGAATCAAAATATTATTTCCAGTGAACAAAGTTGTCGAAAATGTTTGCTCTTTTAATGGCAATGATTGTGTTTTCTCTTTTGGGGTTAAAACTCTATTAGGTAAAACTTGCACTATTTTGTTAAGAATAGATACTTCCCTTTCAGGGTTAGGCGTAGTCATCAGTTGTAAAATTAGGGGATCAGCTGAAGTTGTTTCAGATTTTATTGCTGGTGTAGCACATAATGTATCACAACCAGGATCTGTTTCTAACAATTGTGAAGATGAAGGTTTCTCTGTTTTCTTTATAAAGTATTTATGAGTTTTTAAACTGAATGGCCAATTAGTTTTGCTTTGAGGCAAAAAGATTTTCTGAAATTTTGTTATTCTAAAAGTTTCTTTATCATCTTTGATGCTACTACTTAAATCTATTTTCTTGGTGATTAATGAAGGCTTTTCAGTTTGATTTTTTAATTCTTTACTGGACAACAACAATGAAGATGATGGTAATGATGATGGTGATGATGATGGTGGTGATGGTGGTGGTGAGGATGATGATGGTGGTGGTGGTGATGGTGGTGGTGATGATGATGATGATGGTGGTGGTGGTGCTGATGGTGGTGGTGATGGTGATGGTGATGATGATAGTGGTGGTGTTGGCGGTGGTGGTGGTGATGGTGATGATGATGATGATGATGGTGGTGGTGGTGGTGGTGATGGTGGTAGTGATGATGATGGTGATGGTGATGATGAGGATGATGGTGGTGGTGGTGATGATGGTGGTGAGGATGATGATGATGGTGGTGGTGTTGATGATGATGATGATGATGATGATGCTGATGATGATGATGATGATGGTGGTGGTGGTGATGATGAAGGTTTCATTGGTTTATTTGTTTGCCTTTGAAATTCTCTTACTAATGTTTGTTCATTTTCACTATAAGATGATATTGTTTTATTATGTAAAAAACTGGTTTCAGAAATGATTGTTTTGCTTTGGTTACTTCCAATCATTGCTGTTAAGTAATCAGAAGTGCTTGATAAATAACCTGTTTTATCTCTTGGAGTTGATGGAACTTTTTTCCTTGTTTCAAACTTATCAATTGATTCTAAGACTTCTTTTTTACGAACAGTTGGAGATATTTTAGAAGTAGAAAAAAATGCTAAAGAAATTGCTTCTTTTGTTATATTATTATAAACATTCGTTTTTGAAGTTTGATTAAATGAACTTGGTATTTTTGGAGGTTCAGTTTCAATCAAATGTTCATCCTTACTTGTATCTAAAATTTGAATAACTGATGTTTTACTATTCAATTTAGTATTTATAAAATGTGTCTCATGTACTGAACTATTGTCATCTTTAGTCTGAGTTGAAACAGGGTTTGGAAATGTTGATGATATTGATGAAAGTATGTTAGATTTAAGTTTTATAAGCTGTGTTTGCCATTCAGTCTTGTTTTGTTCTTGTTTGTGTTTACTAATTACTTTTCCATTATTAACTATTTTTGATTGGGTCTTATTTTCATATGATGTAGGTGTTACCAATTCAGACATAGATGTTGAAGATAAGCTAGGATTTGTACGAAAGGGTTTGTTTTTTATTATATGATTATATGTATTGCTTATTAATACATGTTGTTCAGTTTTTAATGAATTCATTGTAGGATTTCTTGTTGAAATTTGTTCATCTCTCTCTAAATTTCCCATTTCTAATGTATTGAGTCTAATGAAATCTTTTTCACTTGTTTTAATGCTACCATTTTGAAGGAATTTGGGTGGAATTGAGGAAGATTGGTCTATATTAATAGTTTTTGTTGAATCTTGTTTTTCAATATCCAAAGTATCAAATGTTGTAAACAGAAATTTTTCATGGGTCATTAATGATTTAAATGATGAGATTGGGTTTATTTTGGTGCTTGGTTTATCAAAATATTGTTTTTTTAAATGTTTCTCCATAGTAACTTGAATTTCTGGTTCTTCTTTACTTATTAATAAAGATTGATTAATAAATGGATTTATTGTTGAAAGTTGATTCTTGCTTTCAACAGTTTTCATCATACTCTTTCTATATATATCTTTTAATAAACTTTCAGAGATATTCAGTTGATCATCTATTTTTTTTAAAAAACTTTCTTCTCCTCCTTGTGAGTCGTATATTGTTGAAAGATTTCCTTGTGCTAGCTGTTTTCCATTCTTTTCTGTCATATCCATTTGTTGCATTTCTACTGTGGAAAAAGAGTCATTTCTAAAACTTTTTGGTGTGATCTTTTCTTCTTTTGAGTTTAATGAGGTGCTTGTTTCAACTTTCATTGCATCCTTTTCTGTTCTGCTTCTAGTATCAAATAGAGTAAAAAACGAAGATTTTTCTAATATTGGAACCTCTGTGGTTTGTGTGGAACTCGATTTGAAATCATAGAGTTTCTTATCAGTGATATAATTGATATCATTTTGTTGGCCTTTAAGTGACTTTATTGGTTTGATAAGCATGGAAGCGTTTTCAAGAGTTTGACTGATATTGTTATCACTTGATGTAATTGTATAAACTAATTTGGTTTCTGGTGTCATTTCTGAAGACAATAAAGAGTTTGGGGTAGTTGTTGAAAAGAGTATTTTCTCTTCTTGTGAATGGGGTGTTGGCATTAAATCCTCCCGTGGTTGTTTTATTGTTTCTTTTGCAATAACTGAATCTGAATCAATTCCATACAAATCAGTTGCTAGGGAAATGATTTCTTCTGATGTTGACATATCAGGTTCTACTGCAGGAGTAGCACACAATATATTACATTTAGGTTTCACTTGTGGTATTTTTAAATTAGAACCGAGCTTTGTAGATTGCTTTTGATCAGTCATAATAGTTTTATCTTCTAAAAGTCTTTTTCCCATTGTAGTCAAAGAAGTAAAACGTTTTTTTACTGTTGAAGTAGGGTATTTTTTATCTACAGATAATCTATTTGTGATAGATTTATCATGATATAACTTTAAAATATTTGTAGATTGAAATGGAAAGAATTTCTGTGTTGTCAATAAATTGACATCTTCTATCGATATTGAAGAAGATGGCTTTTCTAAAATATGAAATTTTGATTCATTATCATAATTGAAGCGTAAAATTTTTTTTGTAGTTAAAGTTCCAATGAAATGTTTGGAAGGTAAAATTTCTGAGAGAGAAAACATTTTAATCAATTTATTTGTGATTGGGGAATTTTTTTGGAAAGGCTGAAGTGAAAATGTTGGAGTTGGATTCATAAAGTCTTTTGATAAAAATTCTTTATTGCCAAACTTATTTGCATCGGATGCATTAGAAGCTATTAATTTCTTTAATAAAAGAGAATCCTCTTTTTCCATTGCAACTGTCTTAATTTTTGGTGTTGTTATTTTCATTTGAAAATATTCATCAGGTTTCTTCTGCAAAATATGCATTGAATCAGTGGATGACAACTTCTCTGAAATTGTTGATTGGAAAGGAAATTCAAGTGTTATTGATGAAGTTTTCTCTTTTCTTATTTCAGTTGGGATTTTCAGCTGCTTTATTCTTTCATCTATAAAATCTTTTCTAGTTACATTTGATTCCGGCCTGAAATCCATTAAACTTTGTTCACTGGACAAAATCAATTGCTTTTCAGTCGTTAAATGTTTGGATTTATTAATTGAATGTTTTGTAAGGTCCATTTTTAATGTTGAAAAGAATAAATCAGTTTTTGAGAATTGTGTTGATTGTTCAGTAAAACTTTTATCTGATAAATTTTGATTTGAAATTGTATCAAATAAAAATCCTTTTGATATATTTGTACCTGCTTTAGGCTGACCATGCTCTTTTAAAAAACTGCCTGGTGTTTCAGTTTTTGTAGGATGAAAGCTTCTAAGTGTTGTATTATTGAAGTTAGTTTTGTCATCATCTTCTTTTGTTTGAATTCCATTTAAAAACTTGGTTGCAGGTTTTTCATCAATAGCTGTAAAACCTTGCCCAAATGTAGACATTGTCTCAATTTTCTTATCTGTTTGTGATGTTGTAGTTTCAAGCTGACTTTCAGTTTGCAAATCTTGTATTCCTAAACTATAATGTATCTTATGAGTTTCATCTGATGTAGGATATGTTTTTCTAGAAGAAGTGTGACTTTTATCAATTGATATGGTTTCTGTAGAAAAAATGGTTTGATTTGAAATTGGAATCATTGTTTTTTGACTTGGATCTTGTGTTAGAACTTGTTTATCAATTATCCAAGTTTTCTTAGCATCAGTTAAGTGGGATTTTTTTACTTTATCTAAAAAATGTGTAGAAGTGGTTGGTTCTGTTGTTATTGCTGATGATGATGATGGTGGTGAGGGTGTAGTTATTGATAATGATGACAGTGGTGATTTTGTTACTGCTGCTGCTGATGATGATGGTGAGAGTGTAGTTATTAAAATTGATGAAAGAGGTGATTGTGTGGTAATTGCTGCTGCTGATGATGATGGTGAGGGTGAAGTTAATAATGACGAGGACAGTGGTGATTGTGTTGTTATTGATGATAATGATGATAATGGTGGTGAGGGTGTAGTTAATAATAATAAGGACAGTGGTGTTTGTGTTGTTATTGCTGTTGGTGGTGATGGTGAGGGTGTAGTTATTAATAATGAGGACAGTGGTGATCGTGTTGTTACGGATGATAATAGTGATTGGGTTGGTACCGATGAAGATGATGATGCTTGTGTTGATTGTGTTGTTATTGATGATGATAATTGTTGGGGTGATTGTGTTGCTAATGATGTTAATTGTGTTGTTAAAGATAATGATGGTGATGATGTGAATAATAATGATGATGGTGGTGATTGTGATGTTATTACTGATAAAAATGGTGGTTGTGATTGTGTTGATATAGATGATAATTGTACTCGTATAGATGATGATGGTGATACTATTGATGTAAATGATGAAGATAATGATGATGTTGATGGTGGTGATAATGATGATAAGCTTGATAATATTGTTGATTCTCCCTGTGATGATGATAATGATGATGTTGTTATATTTTCAATTGTACTAACCATTGAATCTTTAATTCTTGATGCATGTGTTTTATTTAATGCAATTATTTCTGTTGGCTTATATGTCATTTGTGATAATTCCATTTCTGGTTTCATAGTTGAAATTTTTTTTGTTTTTTTAAATTGTTTAAATGTTGAGAAATTTCTTGATTTAGTATCAATCGATTCCATTGTAAATGTTTCCATAGTAGATGTTATGTCCTTTATTTGTGATATTTTCATTTCTAATTCAGTGTCTTTTAGCTTTGTTGTGATATCTTTCTCTGGTTTCATATAGCTTGTGAATGTTGATATAGAATCAGATTTAGGGACTTTTGAAGATTCATCTTCCTCTTTGAAAGTTTCTTTTTTCATTATTTGGGTTTTCTGAAATTCACTTTCTTTTGCACTTGTTGCTATTGATAAAGATATTGTGGATTGAGGAAATATTTTTTTGGTAAAAGATTTTGCTGTTTTGAAAAAGTCTTTTGAAACATTCATTGATTTTCTAGATGGCATAGTTGATGAATCCAAAGTTAAGCTACTTAGAGTTTTAGCACTTAATTTAGTGTCATCAATTATTGATGTAGATATTAAAGAAACTGGTATAATTGTGGATTGATAACCTTGTGTTTTTACACTTTGCTTTTCTGTATTTAAAGTAATTGTGGATTTGTATGGTTGTGGATCTTCTGTGATTGTCATTTGCTCACTGAATGTTTCTAAATTATTTGAACTTAAAGATGTTTTTAAAATAAGTTCTTGTGATGTGGTTGATGTATCCATATCTACTGCAGGAGTAGCACAAAGAATATCACAATCAGAAGTTAAACTAGCTTCATCAGTTTTACTGTTACTCAATGCTGATATTATCTTATGATCAATTAATGAATCTTGATCTATTGATTGTGTAGTTTTTGGTAAAATGGAATCTTGAAAAACTTTTGCACTTGGCTTTGTTGATTCAATAGGGATTGAACTAGTTTCCTCTGGAATTGATATTTTGGTTGGTGTTTTTAAATCCTCTTTGTCAGTGAATACCAATAGAGTATGTATTGGTTTGATCATTTTCATTGTTGATGGAATGCTAGGTTCTTCTGATGTAGAGAGTTGG
>JAUZSX010199921.1:0-16130 GCA_034780655.1 Idiosepius hallami
TCTCTCTCTCTCTCTCTCTCTCTCTCTCTCTCTCTCTCTCTCTCTCTCTCTCTCTCTCTCTCTCTCTCACTCTCTCTTTCTTTTAGATTTTTAATCTTTTTATTAAAAATATTTTTTTCTTATATTATTATTTGGCTTTTCTCATTGCCGAATGAAATAATAAAAATGCCTCAATTTTCATTTTAAAATTTTATTCTAGCTTTAACAATGATAATAACTAATGGTAATGCATGCTGTATGAATTTCTAAAAATTAAATTAAAGATTAACTCTTAGATAATCAACCCCTTGGAATCTTGCATGTTAGAGATTCATACTTTATCAACCAATCACAGAGCAGAAAGGAGATAATTTCCCTATATAAGAACCTTGACTCAACAGATTTTCTCACTTTTCCACGTCCCAGATTAGAGGTGACTCCTACTGCTATTTAGTATTACTAGTTATTGGATTTTAATACAGCTGTAATTTTGGATAAATTACTGATACAACTGATCTTTTTTTACTTAGGTTTAGCTTTTATTACCAAAGAAAATGGCACAGGACCCAAGTTTTGTATTTCAGTTTTTAATCTAAAAGCCAGTTAAAAAAAATCTTTAAGAAATGAAATAAAATTTCTATTTCATAATTATATTTAAAATAGACCACTTCATTTTTGTTTTTCCTGGCAAATAAGCCCACTTACTTGATTTTATACAAATTCTATTTCAGTATATTCTGGTTTTATGTAATTCTATTGGAACTCCACTTGAACAGAAAGAGATTGAAATGGAGCCTTTGTTTTTAGAAATGACAAAGTCTTATGTGATTGTGGCATCAAGGGAAGTATTCTACATTTGGCAGTTCCAAAATCCTAAGAAAATCACTTCAATACATTTATCGAGTCGAAGATCACGCCGAGAAAAGTAAGAACTTAATTTCTTCTTTATCCTTTCTATAATTTGATGCCTATTTTGAAAATACCTAACACATGCAAAAAATATATCAAAATTTTAAAAAGAGCAATTTCCAAATTTTGACAAAGTATTTTCAGTTTCATTTTTATCTATTGTCTTTTTATATATATTTCAGATTATTTCACATTGACAAGGTTCCTGGTCCTAATACCCAAAACGAAAATGTTGACTTCAACTTGGCTAATGTTGTAAGTTTTATCAAAATTTTGCTAACATCACAAAACATGTACAGAACTAATAATTAGATTTAAAGTTTTGTTTTTAAACCAAATTATGAAAAATATTCTTTTCAAGATGATAGAAACAGAGAAGTGCTTTTTATCAGTGACATTTTATTCTTTTTCAAAATTTTTCAATATTTGAAATCTATTTCTTGTTCTGGTCTAAGATATAGGTCATTCTGTATTGGGTTTCCTTAATTTAATTGTCTAGATTAAATTTAAGAAATCCTTGATTTGTGATTGTCTTAAATTCTGATGTTTTGGAGTTAATAATGCATTCTGCATAAATTGTGAAATTATTGTGAAATTATTCTTTAATTTTACTTATAAGTTTTTATATTTATTGCACTGTTAATATGAATTTTGAGAAGAGTTAATTTGTTTAACATAGTGAATAAATGCTTTTCTGGAATCCTTGGAATGAGGCTTGAAGATTTGTACAACTATTATTCGGACTGTTGACCTCATCCTTATCATTGCTATAATGTTTCGGACGAATAACCCTTCAGTCTTCTTTGGGTGATCGATCTCGTTAACCTTCTTGTCGTAATTGGGAATTACAGAATTTCGAACTCAACCCTTTATTCAAACTATGGGGGTAACCTGCTCTCGTTTTGCTAACCATGCCTTCTTCTTGGAATTTTGTGATTACTGCTTTTGCTGAAGGTTAAGGTTTCACTCCCACCCAGAGGCAGTAATCACAAAATTCCAAGAAGGCATGGTTAACAGAACGAGAGCAAGCTACCGCTTTAGTTTGATTAAAAGGTCTAGTTTGAAATTCTGTAATTCCTGATTACGATAAAAATGTTCCCTAGATTGATCACCTGAAGAAAGTCAAAGGGTTAATCGTCTGAAACGTTGTGGATATAGCAATGATAAGGATGAGGACAACAGTCTGAATAATAGTTGTACAAATAGTGAATAAATATATTGTCACCAAGTGCTGTGCTATGGCTTTTGCATTTTCCTCATAAGCTGGCATTTTTTGACTATATTAAAAATCATTAAATATGCATCTTTCTTGTTACCCATTTTGGTAGTATATTTTATCTCGGGTTTACTTGCAAAAAAAATTATTAAAAGATAAAAATCAGATTGTCGTGGTTGTAAGAGATTCTACATTCTGTAACTCTTTAGAAAATGAAACCACAACAGTTATTTAAAAAAAAAACATCCATTTATATGTGGAACTCTTCAGATAATGAGATCACAATAGTTATTTAAAAACTTAAGTACCTTATAGAAAAGCTGTAGATATGAATTTAGCAGAGAAAAGCATTAAAATGAATTTAGTATAAAAAAGCATTATGAAAGAATTTAGTATATAAAAAAAAGCATCAACTTCTTTCCTATATGTTAGGCTTCCTAATTTACCTTAGTGGCAAGTCCTAGGCACCTAGGCAAAGCTAGGCAATACTTTCTAGTATTATTATAAAATTACTGTGCAAGAAAAATCAGAATGTCTGAAATACAATGAATGATAAGAATAGTTTTTGATCATCAAAGAGACAATCAATTAAATAAATTTATTTTGGATATTTAATAGAAGAAATGATATTGCTTTGTAATACCTTTGTTTGTAATACCTTTGTTTGTAATACCTTTGTAATACCTTTAAACAACTCATTCTTTCTTATTAAAATGGTTAAAAATTATAAAATGTGTTTAAAATTTCTGTATTCAGTTATTAGTTGTCTTATGTTTTTTATACAAGTAAACTAGTATTTATATATAAATTTCAATTTCAGTCCACAGCAAATCCAATTTGTGCCATATGTGCTTCAGATAAAAGTATTTTAATTGTAAGTATATTCCTAATTTCAGAATTTTATGAGATGAGGTATGATCAATTGTATGAGTACAACAAGTGAAAATAAAGATGAGGGCAATAGTCTGAAAAATACTTATACAATTATAACTATAATCTTTTGATAGAACATATATGACATTTTTCAGCAAGATACTATAGTAATGATGCAAAATTACTTAAGAAATTTTGATTTAAGCCTTCAGAAAGAAAGGTGTTAAGTACCATTTATTTATTTATCTAAGCAATATTTTCTTATACCTTTCGACCCTATAGGGCCAATATATCGGCCTTAGTAACTTTAGATAAAAATAGACATACCGACATTTCAACCCTAAAATGTCTCTTTTAATTGAAAGGCTTTGAGTAACTAGTTAGAAATTTTTTCTCAGTCAGTGTCTAAAGGAGAAGGCCGAAATATCTGCCCGTGTGTGTGTCCTCTTTTATCTTAGGTTGCCAGGGCTGAGATATCGATTCTTCAGGGCTTAAAGGGTTAAAACATTTTGAAACGTATTTTTGTATGTTACTAATTTTAGATAAAACTACTTTTTTTTTCATTTAGAGTAAAGAAAAGGTATGTTTACATTTTTTCAACTTGCAGCTATTTTCTTGTAGGCTTGTGAAAATGGAGTCATACATCATTATAGTCTCCCACACGTAATGTTGGAACACAAATACGGTTTTAATGTTCTCCCCAGTCAAATGGCTCTCAATTCTAATTCCAAGTAAGTTATCTTTGATCAATAAAGTTATAAAAAAAACCAAAAAACACAATGGCTAATCATGAATACAGGAAATTTAAACCTTATTAAAGTAAACATTGGCTTTGAATTTTAAATTTATTTATTAAACCCACAGCCTTAATTTAATTAATTTAACAAATTTTGCACTTACAGTACAAAATGATAAGCAAGAAAAAAAGTAAATAAATATATAAAGTGTTCCAAAATAAATAAAACCTATGACACTTATGATTAATATGTTGGTTTTAACCCTATATTTTTATATTTTTCAGATTTGATAGTAGTTATAAATAACAATTAATATTTTAAAACCCCATGGATTGAAAATTAGAAGAAAAGATGTTTTGCATCACAACTCATACTAAGATATTATAAAACAAGCTTCTGCATTATCTAGAATAGTTGGAGAATAAAACATTTATTTCTAAAAAAAATAAATCTTAAAATCTAGCTAAAGAAACCAAAATTTCAGTACTCAATTGTTATTATGTCAACTCAGAGAAAGGGTTAACATTTTCAGCATATTTTGCTTTAGTAATAAATGGTAATCAAATTAATGGGTTTCATTTATTTTGGGACACCCTGCATTTTGATTTTCCTGTGTTCAAAATGTATTCTTATTATTGAAGAATAACTCTATTATATTTTTATTATTTCATTAGAATTTTAGCCATTGTGGATAATTTTGGAGTGCTGACATTTTATCAATTGGAAAGCCAAAATTCGTGTGGTAATACAGGTAAAGATTTCGCTGGGGAACGACTCAAGTTTGAACGCAAAGATGTTTGGAACATCAAATGGGCAAGTGTAAGTAGATATCTCTTTGACTGTATTATTTTTTTTTCGTGTTAATTCATTTTTTTTAAAAATAAGAGCATTAAAACTTTTTCAATATTCCTTTGTTAAAATTTAGCCAGAAATTTTTTATCTTCATTTTAAAAAATGAGTCATAGTTTGGATCTCCATCAGGACAGTTAAGCTTGCTTGGATGGTCCTTGCATTGACCAAGCGCTTCTCTCGCGCAAACTCTTCCTCCGTAACTTTAAAATAAATAGGAATTCATAATTAGGTTGCACTACTATGGCCTATATCAGGCAGATGGGGCTAGTTAACTCAGAAAAGTATCTCATCTAGGTGAAGAGCAACACTGATTTCAAAAGCCCTCAAAGTTGATGGTTGAGCTAGTGGCTCTTTTTCGTAAAACAAGTATGCTACAGAAACAGCAAAAAAAAAAAAATTTGCTGCACAATGCACCACTAAGGTATAACGGTTGAAAAAAAAACAAAACCCAAAAACTACAGCCTGTAACTGCTCAAAAAAATTATTTCAAGCACTGACATCATGAGTTTTCCTACTTATCAGAATATTTTACTTTTCATACCAACTTTTAAACATTTATGGGGTATAAGGATATTTTGTTTTTAAACCCCATATACATATAAAGTAATGATAAGCATAACAAGATATAAGACAACAGACAGAAATATGGTTTAAAGATAACTTTATATACTGTGTCAATTTGGGATGCTTGAGTGTGTATAAATGTTTACAATATTTATGAAAGGTTCACAGTCTTAGAAAATTATAAGAGATGAAAAGGGAGAATAAGGTATTGTCCTTTAGGGTTTTTGTTTCAAAAGAGGAATAGATGGTACCTTCTCTTTCTTTCACTTTTATGGCTTGAGGGTTTGGTTGTGAGCTGTTGGTCTCTGCTACAAAAGTGAGTCTGTGGGTAAGGAAGAGTGAGGTCAGCTGTTAGTCACAGTGTTCCTGTTTCTCTGAAATTTTATTTCTTTTCTTCTTGTGGTGTGGTGTGTCTTTATTTATATGTTAGTCCAGTCACATGGTAGGCTCCAGAATTACTAGGGAAAAAACATTTATCTACCACTAGATTTGCACATTTCAAATTACAAGACAGTTTCGTTTGTCAAAATTCTTGTATCTCCACACATTTTCAGTTTTTAGAAAATGTATATTTTTATTATTTTAGGATAACCCTGATTTGTTTGCTATGATGGAAAAAGACAGAATGTATGTGATACGTGGCCTTGATCCAGAGGTAAGTAGTTATAATGTTTATTTTTGATCCTACAAGTATTCACTAGTGGTGCTCCTAGTGGGTAAGCGGTCGGACTTTGGAATCGTATTACGCAAGTTCGATCCATGGCCGTTCCATTAGTGTACATAATTGGACTTATATCCTTTGGAAAGGTATGAATGCCCACATTCCCTCCAGCTATGGGTTAAATAATGAAAATTGTGTTATTCAAAAAACTATGTGTAGTTATCCTTTGAACCCTAAAAAGCCAATATATCAGCCCTGGTAACCTAAGGCAAAAGAACACACACACACACACACACACACACACACACACACACACACACACACACACACCAATATTTTGGCCTTAACCTTTGGAACCTGACTTAGTAAAATTACCAACTAGTCACTCAGAGCATTTCTATCAAAGGACCATATTAGGGTTGAAATGTCGGTGTGTCTTTTCTTGCCTTTAGGTCGAAAGGGTAAAAAAAAAAAGAAGATTTTCTTGGCATTAAATGACCTACAAAGGTTGATATGCTGTAAAGCAAAACCAACCAAATAAACAAGCAAACAAGTGGTACTAATGATTACATAATTACAGTTTAATACCTTGAATATTTCATCGTTTTATAATTTGATCTTTTTTTTTTAAAGAATATTTTATGCTTAAGGAATGTTTTATCATTTGTTGACTTATGTTTTATCATTTGTTCTTTACTAATTTTACACCATTTACAGATTTAAAATTATTCCCTCTATTTATTTATATATCAGGAGTTTACAATGTTTTTAGCTTATGGCACTTTTTAAACTTATTTTTATTTGGCTCATATTAGAAAAATTGCATTGTTGATTAGTTTTTATTAGAAAATTTTATTAGAAAACTGAATAATATTTGATCAGTATAATCTAAATTTATTTCAATTGTTGTACATATGGGTTTAATTTTATTATTTTAACAATTAGAATCCAATGAAAGACTATAAACTTTAATCCTTTGAACCCCGACTAATCAAAATTACCAAGTAGTCACTCATAGTCGTTATATTGGAGGAACATATTACAGTCAAAATATTGGTGTGTCTTCTTTTGCCTTCTGTTGTCAGGGCTGATATATCATCCACTTAGGATCCAAAGGATTAAACTTACCATTTATTAATATAATTGCTTTATTTTAGTTCAAGTGTGAGAGAGAAAGAGGGAGAGAGAGGAAGAAAGAGAGAATGAAGAGATAGAGACATAGAAAGAGAGATTGGTTATACAAATTAGAATTTGTGTAAGTTACCTCCCTTGACTATTATTCTTTAACTTTCTAAAAATGATCTTTTAAACATTCAATTTAAATAGAAATCTGAATTTTTGTTTTCAGATTTTAAGAAATATAATCGATGAGAAATTTTAGTTTAAATTATAAAAAGAAAAAAAAAAACAGCATGTAGAAAAAGATTAATTTCATGATGGACAGAGATGGATATAATACTGTATTAATACACTGTGATTTTATTTATTAACATATTTGCAAATTTTTCACTTTCAGTAGTTGATTCTGTTAATTACTTCTTATAGTCTGGGGAAAAAATAGAGTCACCCTTGGCCCCAAAGAAAATTGAACTCTAGTGGGTTCAGAGTGTAGCGTAGGGTCCCATAAAAACAATTTTTCATGTTAACAAAAATATAACTCACTTGGACTTTTGGTAACATGCAGAACTGTGTTTAAGGGATTCTAAGCTACACTCTGAACCCACTAAAGTCAGATTCTCTTTGGGTGCAAGGGTGACAACCTTTTTACCCCCGGACTATTAAAGATGACCAAAAAGTTTTGTGAATACCTCGATAAAAGATGGTAATATTTCCGTTTTAATAATACACACTAATTTTATTTTACTTCTAGGAACCAGTCATTAGTAAAGGCTATATATGCCAGTTCTCAGATCTACAGATTAAAACCGTCCTTTTAGATGACATAATGCTGTTTCCCGAAAATCCAACAAAAGGACTTGTTGTTGACATAGAAATTAAGGTAAATTTATTTTTTTTTTTTTTAATAGATATCTATTCAGAAAAATGGATGATTTGGTTCTTGCAAATAACTCATAATCATTTGGAAGATGGGCCCTGGGCATAGCAAGAGAGAGGCAGAGAGGGCTGCCCGCCCTGGGCAGCACATTCCAGGGGGTGGCATTTTGAAGGGGTGATAAAAAAATTGAAAAATTGTAAAAATAGTAAAGAGCTTTTAAGTTTGTAGCATGTTTTATGTTCGTAATAATTCTCCATCACTCCAGTGAAAATAAATATTTTAAATTGAATAGAATTAGATCCTTAATTGTAGTTCTGTGATGATAAATGTTTTTAGAACATTTTAGAATTTTGAATGTTAACAGATTATCAAGGTTAATCCTAAATCTATCAATTTTTTATCATTGTATGTAACTAGTTCTATGAAATTTCAATTTTTGTATCATGTAATACTAACACATTATCACTATTGTTTTTTTCACGATAAAAATCATTTCCAATGCATTTTCATAGTAAAAACGATTCCCAATGCATTTTCAGAAGGTTGCACATCTTACGACTAGCCTGGGTGGCTAAAACTGTTGCTATGCTACTGGATAGGCCTAAATTAAATGTATCTGTTTCTTTTTTTTTTTTTTTTACTACCTGGTGCAGGAATACATTTTCCAGTCGAGATGCTCTTTGGCTACATATAGTAATCTGCCTATATAATGCAGTCAGTCCAATATTCGACCTTCTTGTGTCTTTTTCTCAATACCCACTTATGCGACCGGGGCATTTGCTACTAGGTCACCTGACCATTTGACACTTTAACACGGTTCGGATCCCCATGTGAATTACTAATGCCATTTGCCTCTTCCCCGACAGGGCACATTACTGCTACCACATGCTTAAATTATTGTGTTCACTTTATTGGTGACTGTTCACTGATTGTTAAGCCAAGTTTGGAGAAGATAGAATTTTTTTAAGCTGAAATAAATATAGAAAAAAATGGTGCAATTATTTGTTTCACACTTAGCTAACTATAAAGACAGTTGTTTTTTTTGTCTTTTATTTTCTTTAGAAATCAATGGAAACAACCCATCACATCTGTATGCATACAAAAAATCAGATCAAACAGATGTTTGTATGACATTCTTCATCCTGGAGCTCTTTAGAAAATAAAACCAAAATAGTAATTTTTTTAAAATCCTGTTTACGCATAGAGCTCTTTAAAAAATTAACAGCAATAGTTATTATTTAAAAAAATGATTTGGACCACTAAAATTTGCATACATAAGCTACTGCCTTTCTATACAATGGGCTACTTTAACTACCTTAGGGAAAGGCTTTAGAAATGAAGTTAGTATTAAAAAAAATCATTAGAAATGAATTCAGAAAAAAAAAAGCATTATTAATGAGTTTAATACAGAAAAGCATCAGAAATAGTATCAAAAAAACCCTTTAGAAATTAATTTAGGCTAAAAATCACATTGCTTTCTGATATAATAAGCTTTCCAATATAATAGGCTTCCTTAATTACCTTTGTGGCAATCCCTGGGCCCCATGCAAAGCTGGGCAATACTTCTAGTTTATAATAAGTTTTTGAAAGTGTATGATATGTGTATTTAGTTTTAGTTTTAAAATTTATATTGCAACAAATCTATTACTTAGAGTGTATAGTATTACTTATTTTTATAATAAAAAGATTCGAACAAAAGTCTCTCTCAAAATTAACTTGTTTTATGTGTAACGTGGTCACTTCCTTTCTATATGGATGTGCAGAAGAGCATCCTTTTACTAATTTATAAAATTTGAATTGTTTTGTTTTTAATTTTTCCAGGCTTTAAGAGATACAAGAGGACTTCTAGAAAAAGTCGGGATTGAAGAAGCACAAAAATTTATTGAAGATAATCCTCATCCTCGATTATGGTAAGTTGTTTCCAGCAATAATTATTTATTTGTATAATGAATATAAATTTGGCACAAGGCCGGTTGGGAGGAAGGAACTAGTCAGGGCTGGCCTTCAAACCATTCCTTATCCTTAACTCGAATCTTTCATGACCCATTTGCTTCTTATAAATAATAAATACATCTGTCCATCGCCACACAAACATACTACAGTCACCAAAATACCACATTTACTCAATGGACTAATCCTACTGAAAATATCCCAAGTGATGATTATTTATATTTGCAATATGAATGAGAAAGGGACAAATAACCCAGAAAACAAAGATTTTAACAAAATAAAATTAGTTGGGGTTTGTAAGGCCCCCTTTCCTTTGCTATTGGGGTTGGTAGCCTACTATTTATGTTGATGTACTCTGCAACTTCTGGTGCCATTCCAGCTTTGTATTTTTCATGGCTTTTAAAGGACTGTAAAATTTTATGTGCTATATGACACTGCAGTTGGTAATATTTTGGTAATTTTTGAGAGGTTCACTACTTATTTAGAGATACATACATCACTAGCTGGAACTCTGGTGAGAATTTCAGTCTTTTTGTTTTGGATAAGCATTTGTATGTCTCTGATAACGCTATTCAAGCCAGCCAGAGGTTTACTTGGTGAAAAACGTGGTTTGATAGACAACAACTGTAAAAAAATTCAGAAATTGTACAATAGAATGTCAAACTGTAATAATATTTTTCAATTTTCATTTGAAATGTTTTAAAAAGATATAAGTCTAAGAAAAAAAAGATATTTAGATAAAAAAAAACAACAAAAATATTTCCAGATAATCACTAAAAATATTTTAAATCGAGTAACGAAAAAGTTTTTTAAGAGACTTTTGAAAAATTGCGTTCAAAACACGATGCTATTTTTTAAAATAGAAAAACCATTAAAAACTGCCTGGAATCGAGAAATGATATATTTTCAATTTAAAAAAATCATTTTAGCAAATAATTTTTACATGAGATTTTTTCTTAATCATTCGTCTTCATTTTGCATTAAAGATCTTTGTCCTTTTCATTCATAATTTTTTTCGCACGTGTTTAAAAGACAGGTGTCTAAAAAGAATCAATTTTATGTGGAAACACCTAGTGTGGTTACAAGACTCGGCATTCCTATCCGAGGTCGCAGTTTATCACCTGAAGACAGCCAGTGAACTTGGCTGAAACATAGTGAAAGAAACTACTGAGATGAGGACAAAAGTCTGAAATAAAGACTCAGGTTATGAAGCCTCATCTCAAAAATAAAATAGAATTAAGACTTCTAATAAATGGATTATATTAAATAGTTTATAAAAGTTTCTTTTGTAAAAAATAGATTAAAAAAATAATTTCAAAAGACTTGTTTCTGTAAATTTAAATTATAAACAATTCTTTTCTAATAGGTATCTTTTAGCTGAAGCTGCTCTGGATAATATGAATTTGACTGTTGCTGAACAAGCCTTTGTACACTGTAAAGATTATCATGGGATACAGTTTGTTAAGAGACTCAATAACCAGCCAGTAGGTTTTTCTTGTTTTTTTCTCTGTTAAAAGATTTGATTTTTACTTTTTCAGTGTGTAAAATTACTTCATTACTCACAATCCAAAGAATTTTAAATTAGATTTGCCTTTTATTGTTATGTAATTATATATATATTTATATATATTAAAATACTATAATCCTGTAATTGGATGGTCTAATTTATACACTTAGTGTGGAAAAAAATGTAGCTGCTCAACAAAAGCGCAAAACTGGTCTTCGGAAGTTCTCCAAATGACTGTCCTCATGTTGACCCAACAACCTGTTTATATACAGAAAATTCCCACCTCATCTGCATACAAACAAAATCATGGGTGCTGCCATTTGCATTTTCCAAGATGCCCCCTCCGTATTGCACACATTGGCAAAACATTTTCACCACAAATTGTACATTCAATTATACAGAATTCATCAAAATAGTTGAGTCATTAGTTCCTTGATATATTTCATCATTATCATCCATCGTTACACTCAGTGGTGCGTTGGGCAGCAACAAAGTCTCTCCACTCCTGCCATGCTGAAGTAAAAGTTTTCTCTGTTGCTGTTTCCGTGGCTGACTTGTTTTTACTATCATAGAAAGAGTTGCTAGCTTTATGCCGAACCCTCAATCTGGAGAACCTTTTTAGAGCTATTTTAATCAGTGTTGCTCTTCATCTAGATGAGCTACTCTCCTTAGTTAACGAGCCCCATCCGCCCGAGGCAGCTAAAGGTAGATACAATGATTTTAGCAGGGATTTAAACTCGCATAATACGATTCCATAGTGTGAGCTTTTACCAATGCTCCACCCTCGCTGCCTCTTGTTGCCCTTTACCTAGATGAGCTACTCTCCTGAGTTAATGAGCTCCATCTGGCCAAGGCAGCTAAAAGTAGATAGAATGGCTTTGACTGGGATTTGAACTTGCTTACTATAATAGTCCAAGCTTTTACCAATACTCCACCCTTGCCGCCTTGTAAAACAAAGATTTGTGTAAATCAAAGATTTTATTAAAAATATTTTATTTCAGAATGAAGCCATACGAAAAGCTGAGATTCTTTGTTATTTTAAGAAATTTGATGAAGCTGAAGATCTTTATGTCTCGATGGATCGAAGGTAAGCATATTTTTTTTATTAAGATTCTTATTTTTGAATTGGTTCCAGTGGTGTAGCAAGGGAGGGGCAGAAGGATGGCACATGCTCGAAGGCAGCATTTTCAGTGGGCAAAATAAAAAAAAGTAATAATAATATTAAAATTTATAAAATTTAAAAACCAAAATGAGTTTTTATGTTTCATGTGCCTAATAATAGAGTTTTTAATCAGATTTTTTTTTAACTAAATCATTAATCCAATGAAAATACATATTTTGAATTAAATATAATTAAATCTTTGATTGTAGTTTCATGAAAGTAAATATTTTTAAGGCATTTTGGAATTTTGAACTTTAACAGATTATTGGTAGTCTTAAGTGAGGGGTGTAACATTTACAACAGCTCTGGGTGGCAAAAACTGTTGTTATGTCTCTGATTGGTTTATCTTAGATTTACCTTTTACTTCAGATTTTTTCACCTTTATTTAAAAAAAAAAATGAAACTTTTTCTGAAAACCAGAAGTATTTTTTTTTAGCCTAAACATATTGAATGTATTGACAGTACTGTTGATTTCCTTATAAACAACACACATGCCAATGAAAAAGAGAATTTATCAACAAACAAATTAATATCTTCATTTAAGTTATCCAGTTTCTACTTTCTAAATTTATCACTACAGAAATCATATTAAAAACCACCAAAACAAAACAAAACAAAAAAAACCTCAGACAACCAATGTAGTTAACAAACCAAAAACCTCACAACCAATTAATCTAAAACAACAATAAAAATGATTTTAATTAATGAACTGATAAAATTCACCCTAAAACTTATGAAACCTTAAATAACCAAGAATGGTTGATAGGTTTTAAACCACAGCCGGCCTAATCAATTCCGATGATATAACAATAATACTAAATAAATAAACAGTCAAAACTCCCCCTAAAACCTATGAGACCTTAAATAACCATAAATGTTTGATAAGTTGTTATACCAAACCAAATCAAATAAAACCAAACAAAACTATTATCTTCAGTTTCACCTTTACTACATTTTGGGCAATGCTTTATACTTTGTGCGTGACATTAATTTGGAGGTTATTGGTTCAGTCCAAACTGCAGATAGACAAGACAGTGCATGAAAATGTTTATGGAATTTGGACATTCTACCCTGTAGAATATTTAGGGTTCAGCTGTGAGAAGACCTGAGTTTAACCATGAATGTTCCCAGGCTTGTGATATAAACTGAAGAAGGTCAAGGGACACATTGATCAAAATGTATTGAAGAAAAAACTGGAGATGAGAATTTTTATTTCTTTATTCTTTATCTTTTTTTTTTTTTTAAATTATTTTGACATATCAATCTCTATGGGTTATTTTAGGTATTTCTTGGTTCAAATCTTTTGATAACATTTTGTTCTTTTAGGAATTCAAAAACATTTTCTGTATCCTTGTATTCAAATATAACTTTTTACTATGAAAGACGTTTATAATAAAAAAAAAGGTATTAGTGTATTTTCGCACCTATGGGTATTCATATGCAGTTTGAACTAACTATCACTAAAAATGGCACCCATGGGTGTTAAAATTCAGTATTACCAAAAAAAATAACCGATTTTTAGAAAACACGTCAACGTCATGACTACCAAACATAAACAGAAAGGAGAAAGAAACAAAGAAAAAATAAACATGAGCATTGAAAGACCAGCATAGAAGAACAAGTTTGAAAATGGAGTTATAACTCTGAAATATTACACACTAAATAAAACACTTAAAACGATCATTTAAGCCTTTTAAAAATTTAAAAATTTTTTCTATTAGTATCATTGAAAAATTTTGTTTCAGATCTGATAAATTTTTAGTTCTTTTAGGAATTTAAAGATATTTTCTGTATCCTTGTATTCAAATATATGTTTTTTTTTATATTATCATCACTGAAAAAGTTTGTTTCATATCTTCTGATAAATTTTTAGTTCTTTTAAAGATATTTTCTGTATCATTGTATTCAAATAGATTTTTTTATGTTATTAGTGTTGAAGAGGTTCTTTCTGAGGTTTGAAAATGATTTATATTCTATAAGGATGTGTATGAGTCATACGCTGTATGATTGGAAGAGATGTTTGGCATGTATTTATATTTACTTGTTTACACACTTAAGACTGTAGAGCTCAATATTTCCCAATTTGAACATAATATGCAGGCAATAAATTTCAATTAATCACCAAAAACATGCCCACACCCAGTCACTACATTATTATCATTTATTTATTTCTCTTGCTTGATGAGTGTAGAGTCGACTCCTTGAGTTCATTTCATAACCATTTTTTCATATTTGCCCGATAGGGTGGTTAGCAATGCACAGACTAGCCTTTTCCCGAAGGAAGACTGCAAGGCAGCAGTAGGATTTAGAGTCAGAGTTCTCATCTCTAACCCTTTTTGCTATAACAATGCCTTCAAGGCAGCTGTGTTTCTCTGGACTTTTTTTAATCACTGTTACCCTTCACTTAAATGAGCTACTCTTCCAAGTTAACAAGCCCCATCTGCCTAAATCAGCTAAACAGAATTAAATTATTTGAAAATATTAAAGAAATTTATTTATCGAGATTTACATTGTGTGGCTCTTTAGAAAATAAAACCACAATAATAATTAGGAAAAACGAAAAAAAAATTCCCGTTTATACGTAGAGCTCTTCATAAAAAAAAATCTACAATAGTTATTTTCAAAAAAATAAATCAGGTCACTAAAATTTGCATATGTAAGGTACTGCCTTTCTGTATAATAGGCTACTTTAACTACCTTGGAGAAAAGCATTAGTAACAAATTTAGTATTAAAAAAAAACCAGAAATGACTTTTGTAGAGAAAACCATTAGAAATGAATTTAGTTGAGAAAACCATTAGAAATTAATTTGGTATAAAAGCTATGAGGAAAGGAGTTAGTATAAAAAAGCATTAATTGCTTACGTATATAATTTCTTAATTAGCTTAGGGGCGTGTCCCCGGTGCATGGGCAAAAGCGACCAATACGTCTAGTATATTATATCATATAAATGATATACAAATGAATAGGATTTCTCTAAATATACAAATGAATATATCTAAATAGTATTCCAATATAACTGGTCTTTATAATTATGTTAGATCACTTAACTGCTCTTTACAGCTCAGATCTATAAGGCTTATTATTATCTCTTCCTTTCAATCCCCACACCCTGTCTGCTTGTCAGTTATCCTTGTCTGTGTGTCACACTTCTATCTCTCCCTCCCCCATCAAGTGACTTGCACTTGATAACCCCAGTAATTGTCAGCTCCTGTAACAATCATTTTGACAGGCATTTACCTGACAAAACTGACATCATTTCATTTGGGAAACAAACATCATTTCACTAATTTCACTCTTGTTTATTTTATTTGTTCAACTATTAAAAAAAAGTTTTTGTAAAATAATATATATATATATATATATATATAAACATTATCATTTTACTAATTTAACTCTTGTTTACTATATTTGTTCAACTATTTAAGTTTAGTTTTAGTTTTGTTATCTAGGATGTATTTTTCTTGCATTGTTTTGTCATGAGTTCTTTTGGCATAATAAAACAAGAAATAATTGAAAAGAATAATTATAATACTTTTTAATAAAACTTGTCTGAATTTTGCCTAAATATACTAAACTTAAAAAACTTAAAATTCTTATTAATGAAACGTGTCTGAATAATAATATTCTGCCTAAATATACTAAACTTAAAAAACAAGAAAAAAATTGAATTAAAAGTATTGAAAAGAAGAATTTAAATTCTTATTAATGAAATGTGTCTGAAT
>JAUZSX010200031.1:0-16129 GCA_034780655.1 Idiosepius hallami
TAAATAAATAAAGCTAAATTAATATACGTAACTTCAACCAAGAAATGTTTTAATAAGAAATATTTCACTGATATTAATTTTTGGTTAGAGATTAAAAAGAGAAGTTAGAATTAATTAATACCTAGAATTAATTGTTTCTTCGCTTTTCCGACTTGAAATAAGTTAGATAGATATCATTTTAGTTAATTAATTGCTAATGATGGGAATTAGCTAAACACGTGAACTGATTAACTTTTTTTTCGATGGCAGAGCCTAGATTACCGAAAAAGATATCTCCATGAATATAACACCTAGCAAAATGCACGATAAGCAAAAATTGGTTGCATTCGGTAAAGGAACAAGTGGTAAAATGAGCTATTTTTTTGTAATCATTATTATTACCTAAATCAATATCAGTAAAAATTCATTTTGAGATATTTAGCATATAATGGCATAGATATATGTATATGTGCATACTTAAGTATTCGTAACCAGAGCAGTGACAAAACCTCGGACTCTGGAATCGTATTATACGAGTTCAAATCCAAGTCAAAACCATTGCATTCACTTTTCGCTGCATATGACGCTGGATAACTCGGTAGAGTAACTCATCTAGGTGTAAGGATAACACTGATTTTAAACCCAAGTAGATGAGACCCGTCAACTCAGTGAGATTAACTCATTAGCCCCCCACTCTCTCTTTCTTTCTTTCTTTCTTTCTCTCTCACTCTAACTTCTATTGTGTTGGAACTAATGGGAGGCACACATTTGCATCTTTGCAAACATCAAAATAGACACCATAATTATTAGAAGAAATGTTTGTAGATCAGTGTATTAAGATGAAAATATCCAAAAAAATTATTATTATTCCCCTTTGAATCGTTACACACGGGTTGCAAAAATAGTTTTAAGTCCAATAATTTAAAAACGAGAAGTACAGCAATGTAACATTTCTAAGAAAATTTTACCAAATCGATATTTGAACCAATCAATTACTTTGAACCAAGTATTGTTAGTTGGTTTATTTATTAATTATTATATTAATAATTATTATATTATCAATGGAATTTAATTTCCAAAAGTATTTTTATAAACAAATGAACCGTATTAATTACAATCCCAATTAGATATTAACATCAATAAATAATTTGGATATTTGCATACACATCTATCTCATTCTTCCAGAAATTATCAGTGGAATTCGTTCAAATTCGAACCCAAGACATTTCGTCTTAAACCATTCAGCTATGACAACATTCTTATTAGTTCTGTTAATTTTTTATTAGTCAAGTCATTGCTGAGTGGTCTAAGACATTTATTTCTGATCATTAAGTTTTTGGGTTCTAATTTAGACGAGTTGCTCTGATGATTTCTGGAAAAAATGAAATAGATCTATATGTAAATATCCAAACTATCTATTGATGTTTCGTATGTGTGTGTGTGTGTGTGTGTGTAATAGTAGAAAGTAAGAGGGAAGCAATGCAGCATTCATGGAAAAAACTGACTGGGATGGCTTAGGATAGGCAGGAGTGGAGATATTTAGTTGCTGCCCAATGCACGATTGGCTGTAATGGTTGATGATGATAACGATGATGATATATAAATAATTTAATTTAGTTTATGCTTATAATCTCACTTTATCTATCGTAAGTATTGATACCACTGGTGTAAACTAACGGTGGATACACAGCGGAAGGCTGGTGAATACATCATTGATTCACACTATTTCAAATGTAAATATATTTTTTCATAACATTTTTCTTTGGTTAAATGTGCAATATTATTGACATGCTAATATTTACTTTATCTTTCTTTGTGGTACGTTCTATCGTATTATTATATTAAGAATTTTTAAAAACTAATATTAAACTTAAAAATCTTGTATCTATCATTCTAAAAAAATAAACACATTAATAAAAGTTAAAAAGTGTGTGCGCATGTGTGTATGTGCGTTTGTGCGTATTTAAGCATTACTACTTCGGCATTTTTTGCCTAGAGACTTAAAATTTCATATGTAGAGTATTCAGACCTGGGGAAAGTTTTTTTTTAATCAGTTTTGAGCCAGAAATTTGGCAAATGAGACAAAGTTGAAAGATTTGGCCGTGGTTGTCTCTATCAAACTACATTACCAATTTCAGGCCCTGATGCTTTAAATGTAATATATGGGTCATTTGGACATGTAAAAAACTTTCGAATTAGCTTTCCGCTTGAAAAACGGCTGCTACGAGGTCAAAATGTGTTCAATACCACCTTTCTGTATAATAGGCTTCCTTAACAACATTAAAGAAAAGTATTAAAAATGAAATTAATTGAGAAAAGCACTTAAAATTAATTTAAAAGAAAAAAGCGTTAGAAATACATTTATTTAAAAAAAAAGGCATTAGATATAAATTTAGTATAATAGATCATTAGAAATGAATTTAGTATTAAAAAAAGCATTAGAAATAGATTTAGTGTTATACAAAAAAGCATTATCTGCTTTCCTATATAATAGGCTTCTTTCATTACCCCAGTGGAAAGTCCCCGGTATCGGTGCAAAGCCAGATAATGCTTTTAGTATACACTTAAATTAAGCACTTATCCTTGGAATCCTACATGACTTTATACTCATTCAAAGTTCAAACTATAAGAGCTCTACTGTACATGTAAAAAAAACTTGATTTTCCTTCTATATTTTTTCTTAACTCTTAATTTTTCCACTTTCTTTTATTTTTGTCCTCATGGCAGACATCTTAAACTAAAATTAATTAGGATCTGCCGTTCGTTAACGATCATAAATTTGCGACACGATCTCTAATATGATTTTGCCGCGTCGTAAATGTCGGGCAGACATTTTTAATGTCTCCACAAAAAATTAGTTCTCGGAAAACCAAGGCAGAATGATTATTTGATCTATTAGCAAGGTAACCTAGCGAAACTCGGAAGAAATTTAACTTTTTATCAATTATTTCTTTTGTTTTTTTGTTTGACATCATAGCAACTTTTTGGTTTATTTAATGCCGTGAACATTCATTTTTGATAAAAATTTGTTTTTTGTTTTTTTTTGGGGGAAAAAAAAAACAATATGCATTGTTAAATAAATACAGGGTGTCTCAAAAAAATTACTCACAAATATTTAAAAAAATGTAATCACACGAATGACAAGAAATCTTTTATTTATGAACATACAGTGAAATTGAATAGCTTCGAATTTATATTTGTGAGTACATTTTTTATATTTGAGAGTACATTTTTTATATTTACAAGTACATTTTCTGAGACACCCTGTATATAGAGGGAAAGTGGGGATTTATACCTTTCCCAGTGGACAATAATCTTGTACCGATATAAACGTTGTTTTCTACCTATAATAAATTGTAACGTCTACTAACTTCTACGCAGCTCACCAGTATTCATTCTGTGGCACAAAGATTGTGAACGACTATTCAAGAATTTTAGCAATAAAGCAACAATAAATAAGGCTCGGTTGTCCTCAAGACAATCTCTCTATCGGAATTTTAATATTTTTACATCCCAGCCGTGCCTTGGGTGTGTTTATTGACTTTCTAATGGCCAGTGAGTCCAGTAGTGCGTCAGTTTTAATGCTTAGAGGAAGGAACGGCAGAATCTCCCTGGTTTTATAGCAAATATTGATTGAAAAAGATTTTCTTGTAGAAGAGTTTAGTTGCACACGGGACGAAAATAAAAATAAAAAATGACTAAATTGTAATCCTTAGCGATCTCGCTGTGGCAGTGCTGACAAACGTGGTTGAAATGTAGAATATTGTAAAGGTCGTCCCAAAAGTCTGGATAAACCATAAATCTCAGTAAGTATGACTTTAAGAGATATTGGTTTCACTAACAAAAGAGATTTCCAAAGAGTTTAAAGAAATAGAAATCTCAATAACTAAAATTTCTGAATTGTCAACTTCACGATGCTCAACAATTTTTGGGACGATGAAGACAAAAGTCTGAAAAATAGTTGTAGGAATTGTCAATTCTTATTTCGAGGACTGTGAAGGTAACGATGATAAAGATGAGAAAAACAGTCCTAAAGATTGACGTATAAAATATGGATCAATTTTTTTTATTTCAAAAATTATTTTCCGAAAAAAAATGTTCTTAATAAATATGATCTCAGATTTGAGTGAATGTTGTAGTTAATAAGTAATAAGTCGTTAAACAAAATATCCTAACCAAAACTTGGAGCTCAGAATTACCTTTTGAATATAAACCAGTGGCTTTCAACCTTTTTTACCATAGCCCCCTTCACCGCTCGACGAAAATGCCAGCGCCCCTTTCACAGCGCGACTAAAATGCCACCGTCCCCTCTTCCAACAAATGCCACCTGTAGGAGAATAAATGGTTGAAGAATACAAGCACGAATGTCCATTTGCAGCGATTGGGAAAGGCTTGATAAAATCGTCTCGTTTTCAAGCTTTTCTACCAACACCAATTGAGCATTTCATAGTAATTGCTCTAAGCCCCCTTCACAATTTTAACACACCCTCATCTGACTACTTACTCGCCAGCGCCCTCTTCTGAAAGTTTATATCGCCCCCGGGGGCAGTAACGCCCACTTCGAAAACCACTGATACAGAAGAAGAGTGAACATTAGCACGGATCAACCGTTGTAATTTGCTATTCTCAGAATCCATTACTGCCTTCGAGGTTTTTGTAGATAACAATAGGTCTCTTTTCAGAACGAGGCAATCTTGGGTTAATATTTCAGCTAAAAGTACGCCACCAAACACCCATGAGCAAACCGAGTCTTTTGATGTAATATCGCGCATTATCAAAACGAATAAAGAAATGAACATGACACCATTAAGGCGGCTCTTGATGAAGTATCATTTACTTATTGTCAAATAGATATATTTCTAGAATAGTTTTCGATTCGGATCACTCTTACTCTTATCTTTATTGTAATGTTTCTTTGTTTGAATTTATGAAATGTAACTGGATAAATAGTATTATAACTATTTATCAACCGTAGAGCCGTGCTTAGCGCCCCCCAGACCCCAACAATTGCGGGGATCGCATGCTCCCTTGGGGTTGCATAGCTGATTGACTTTACAAATCGTAATGCAAAATATTACAAAAAAAAATAATTATATAATTATATTAGGATTAACCATAAAATCATAATCACACTTATATGTTGAAATATACATCTACCAATCCATCTCTCTGTCAATCCCTCTTTCTTTCTTTCTTTCTTTCTGTCTCAATTCTCTCTCTCTCTCTCTCTATATATATATATATATATATATATATATAAATTAATCATTAGAGTGAGATTTCTTATATTTATATTTAGAGTGCTCAATATCAGTGATATAGCATGTATAATAGTTAAGCACTGAATCAACGGCGTTCGATGACTGAAGGCCATTGACTCCGTGTCTACGCTTAACTAATATATATATGTGTATATATATAGGTGTGTGTGTATATGTGTGTGTATGTAGTCTTTGATCAAAGCCTTCAGTATGCTGAGGGGGTGCAAGTTGCCTTTTTTCGGGTAAAGAGGCCGCATGGCGCATTTGAGTTGGGGCCACTACGTGGCTAAGCACGTCACTGATCATACGTTAACTCTGAAATTCAGTCAAATAAAGAAACATTTTGTATATTACAATAAAGATGAGAATAAAAGTTTCAATTATCTAAATAATATTATGTTGTCCTAAACGTTCTAGGAAACATGTCTAGAATTCTTTCATTGGGTGCATTTTTCTTTGATGCCGAATTCTTTTAGTCTTCTTTTAAGGTATGGCTCGTATGATAATCACTATCACTGTAGTTATCTTTCATACCCTTCTTCCTCCTTCTCTTCCTCTTACTTCTGCTTCCTCTTCCTCTTCCTCACCCTACTCGACCATTACTATCATTTCTTCATCTCATCATCATCATTATTACTATTATTATTATTGTTGTTGTTGTTGTAGTTTTTGTTGTTGATCTCACACCAATCATTGATCGTTTTCGCAACCAGTGGTTTTTACTGGAGTCAAGGTGACAAAAAGTCGCCTCTGGGACCCAGCTGATTCCGCATTATTCCAGTTAAAGACTGCACGGTGCAACATCTCCTTAGGTTTTCACTTCGCCCTTTCTAATTTGCACACCCCGACATTTATTATTAGTATCATTATTTTTCTTTTTATCATTGAAGTAACTGAATTCATTATTTTTATTGCAGTTTCTTTCATTAAAAAAAAAATTCTTTCACATTTTTTTTTCTTTCTCTTCTATTTTTATTCAAGTCATTAACAGATTTGTGCGTTGACAATCATCTTAAGTGCTACACGTTTCCAAGGAAACCGGCGTTACTAGTTTCTCGTTTATGACCATTTCAGAACTTCTTTTGTCTTATTTAGATTTTTTAAAAACTGTTTTTCTTTATTTTCATTATTATCTTAGCGGGGTTATTCGATAGGTATTGCCCGGGTAGTATTTTTGTTTCACTATCACTATTTACTTTTTATATTTTGACTTTCATGTGTTTCGTGGTCTTGAATCTCTGGCATTATTATTCAGGTGTTCAATTGGCATCGAATGACTTTTTTTCGAATTCTAAACGAAACCCAAAGACCACTTCTTTTTTGTTAGTTTAAACCAGTGGTTTTCAAAGTGGGCGGAACCAGCCCTTGGTGGGGTGATATGAAATTTCTGGGGTGCTGGCGAGTAAGTATTCTTATCTTTATTGTAATGTTTCTTTGTTTGAATTTATGAAATGTAACTGAATAAATAGTATTAATACTATTACTAAAGGGGGCGTTAAAATAGTGAATCAGGCTTTAGAGCAATTACAGTAAAATGTGGAATTGGTGTTGGTAGAAAGGCTGGAAAAACTAGACGATTTAATTAACCATTCCCCATTTGCTGCAAATAGACGTAGCTGCCTAGTATACTAATACCATATATATTCTTCTAGATTACCATCATTCCGGTGTTTGTTGGAAGACGGGAGCGATAAGCCTTTTTTATTCCACTGGGGAAAATTGGGCAGCAACGACAACATCTGCCGTCGTTGGGGTTTCTGTAAATTTTTCCTTTTTAAAAATTAGTTTGTTAGTCCTAATCTAACATCTAGCCTGGAGGACCAGTACAGAACTTGATATTCCAAAGTGGTCACCCATTCTAGTACTGAAAAGGCTGTACGTTGCTTAACTTCGGTGATCTAGTGGTAACCGGTGTTTCTAACGCAACTATACCGTACCAACCCCCACCGACCTTATTACCTAAAAATTTTCCGTTCATATCAAAGAATTGAATGGCAAAAACGTAATGAATTTAACTGATACAAAGATGAGGAATATAGTCAGCATAATAAATAAACAATTATAAAATTGCATTTCATCATACACCACAACCATATCTTCAAAGTACAGTCAAATCACGTTGAAGACATCGGTTCCCAATAGATCTCTAAAGTTAAGCAACGTAGATCCTCTTCAGTACTAAGATGGGTGATCACTAAAAATATCAGCTATTGTACCAGATTGGTCGGCAGTTTGTTGCATTCGAACTGAAAGACCATATCGAAGGCTATCTTGAATAAAGAAATATTGTCTATACAACAATTATCTATTATAACAATATAACAAGATGACAATAAAAGTCTCAATAATATAAATAATACGAATTATAAAGTTTAGTCTAAAAAAATCCACACAAATGAAGACAGGTTTTTTCTATAACAATAATGATGAGAATAAAAATCTGAATAATCTAAATAATATTAAATTGTCCTAAAATTTTGAGTAGGCCTCTCAATAATTATTTGTGTTTTACCAGATCCAAAAGTTTACAGATTGTTGGCTGAAAGTTTTGGAAAATGATGGTCTTTATTTTGAGGAATATATTTTGTTGTTTTTGTTTTTACTTTGCAAATAAAATTTCGAAGTGTTTACGAACATATAGGACAAGCTAATATAAATATATATATATATATATGTATATATATATATATGTATATATATATATATATAATTCTATATATTTTATATATATATATATATCTATATATATATATATAAGCGTAACTGTGCTTGTAAACAAAAGACAAGAATATATTAAACAATTTTACACTATAGTTTCAAGCTTACCGTCGCCAAAGAAATTACATTAGTTGAATTCATGTGGATGTGGTTGCCTTTATTAATGTTGAAGTTATCGATTGATAAAATGCACATGAAAATTTTATTCCACTATGTTGCATTCAATGAAAATATCCTTTATTTTCTGATTTCTATTCCGAGAAAGAAGATAAAAAAGAAACACGCAAAACGAAATTGCAGAGACCTGTATTTTAATCATTATAATCAATCAGATAATATTCAACTATCAACAGAGCAAAGAAATACTGAATCGAAGGTTGAATTTCCATAACAATAATTTAAAGGTATTTTTTTATGTGTGAAAAAATGTATTTCGCATTGATATTATTTTATTCTATAATCGTTTAGATGTTGGTTTGGTTGGTTGGTTGGTTGGTTGGTTGGTTGGTTGGTTGTTTTATTTAACCAGCATATAGACTCTCATTGGGTCATTTAATGCTGTGAACTGATTTTATTTGTTTAATTTAGGTTGTTTATAGCTTTTTAGCTTTTTTATTTTTTTAGTTATTTTTGTGAGTAGTTGGTTGGTTTATTTAACCAGCATATCGACTCTCATTGTGTCATTTAATGCAGTGAACTGATTTTATTTGTTTAATTTGGGTTGGTTGGTTGGTTGGTTTATTTAACCAGCATATCGACTCTCATTGGGTCATTTAATGCTGTGAACTGATTATATTTGTTTAATTTGGATTGTTTATAGCTTTTTAGTATTTTTTTATTCTTAGTTATTTTTTTGTGAGTGGTTGTTTGTTTAAGTGTATTATTATTATTATTATTATTATTATTATTATTGTAAAATGAGGGTTTTTGATTGAGTTAGAGGCTTTTTGGTAGGATATTGTATTACATTTTTGACATAGTTTGATTTCTTTCAGGCATGAGAGAATGTCATCTGTGCAGATGTTTTTAAATAAGTCTTTCGTATTGTTGGTTTGTAGATGGTGTTTTCTTGCAGTAGTGTAGGTTTTACATTCTATGAGGATATGTTCGATTGTGTAAGCCCTATCGTTAAGATAAAAGTTTGGAGGGTGTTTTTAGGGGTTTTTTTTTTCTAATTATAAATCTTTTTTTTTCTTAATTTTTTCCAAGTGAAATTTAGTTGCATTTATTTATTCGTTGTTTCAGTCTTAATCCACAAATTGGATGCTAAAATATTGGCCAAGTTTTTTCCAGAATTTGACCAATCACAATTCAGCTTTTTATTCCCTTTGATATTTACAGCATCAATGATGATTTTATTTCATATTGTGTTGTTAAAACTAAATTCTTACAAATATACAATATATGCGCTTGTATAAAAATAGTATGATCTTCAGGTGAGTTTTGGTAATTATTTCTCAATTTTTGTTTCTTCCACTTAAAATGTAGGTCACAAAATGAAAAGTTTTAAAACAATAAATACCTTTGGGCCCATAGCCTATAAAAGCTTTTAGATTTCAACAGACCATTCACCGGATTGGTATTAAGAATCGTAGTTTTAAACTATCTTTGCTTGTTTTTAAAATATAGATAAGCTAAAAGCATTCACCATCCTTTTAGAGTCTGAAAGGCTAATCCTAAATTGAATCGGATTTTTTTTCTGAATAGAGAACTTTAGAGTATTTTACATTGTTTGGAAAAGGTTTGACAGTGTCTTTAATTCTTATACCAGGAGGATTTTAATCGCTCTAATAATCCACAAGACCCAACGATAACACCTAAATAATCAATCAAACAGAAATAAAAGCTGCTGTATTACTATTTGTGACAGGTGTCGACAGATAAGTGTAGACACAAAGTCATATAAAAAACTTTAAGAAAAATTATATCCATTTCTTTATATAAATCAATCAAATTGAACAATTCTACATTGACAGCAAGAATCGGTGATCTAGAAAATATGTGACAACACAAAAATAATAAGAGATCAATATTGAAAGGCAACAGAAATAAATTTCTCTTCTTTTTTTAATGAAAGAACAAATTAAGGGAAGTTGGGGTAGAAAATATACAGACACGCGCACATAGATAAAGAGAGCGGGAGAATACATTTCTCTAAACAAGTAGACCGGTTGATTGATTATTGGATAGATAGGCGTCGATATATAGATAGATAGATGAAGAAAGAAGCAGATATATTTATAAGTATAGACTTGGATAAAATTTGACGTAGACATACGAAGTTTTCGTATTGAATTCCCATTTTAACTAAAAGCTTCAAATACACTGCATGAACGGACAAATCTATTTATCCATGAATTTACTTTAAAATTAAATTTTAGAAAAAATTCCCTTAGAAATTTTATGCTTTTTTTTTCTTTTAATACAAAAAAAACTGTGGCTTCGTGTAATTTTTTTTTTTACTTTTTAAAACTGTATTTTATGAATAACATTATTTAACCCCTCTCCCACCAAATAAAATAGAATAAAGAACTAAATTAACATTCCGAAGACGAGGTGTTTGCAACGATATTTAGCGTAAGTTTAATCATAAAAAAATAAACGAATTTTAGAAAATGACAATCTATAATAAAAGAATCTTACTCCGTGTTTCGATGCCATCTAAAACGAACAATAAATGAAACCGACTGAAACGTACTCAATACTTATATTACTTATATTTTCTAAAAACCATTTGAATAAAATTCAGCTCGTCTAATGAATTAGATTGTCAAAAAACAAAAAATGATAAAAAATGAAAGCAAGAGTTATGAATACTAAATAACACGGTATCTTTTATGTTTAACCCAATAGACAAAAGCAATGAAATTTTACTCTTTTGAATTTATTAGATTAGGTTTGTATATCCCAACGGAAATGACATTGTGATGCGTATCATTAGCTTTAAAACTTACAATAGCGTATTTATATAATTATTTTAGATAGGTTTTTATAATGTTTACCAAAACAATATTCTATGCCTTGAAGTTGAATAATTTTGTTTAATGATAAGTCAATCACTAATCACTAAGGTAATTAATACTGAAAACCATTGTTCGGGGTAAATGCGTAGTTTTCTTGTTTGGTATTTAAAAGATGTTTTTTTTTTAATTTGTTTATTTTGTGTCTGGGTTTTGTTTTTATTGTTTTTGTAAACTGGTGTGAAACAAACCACAATTTAACTTATGGTTAGAGGAAAAATGACTTTAAAAAATAGGTAGTTTTGACTTTTGGAACCACACTCATCAAGGCAAATATATCGGCCTCTTAGGGTCCAAAGTGTTAAGTACACTATATGCACCGTTTAGCGTGTTAATGGAGGAACAGGAAAATTCATAGGTTGTGAAAAGTATCAACTCTGTTCATGACACCTTTAAGTTTCGAAACCAAATATCATGCGCATAGAACACATCCTCATAAACCACTTTTTTTTCAACTTAGAATTTAGTAACAGCTTGACCCTAAATGGCCGATAAATTGGCCCTGACGACCTAAAGCAAAAGATAAAATATTTCGGCCTTAATATGGTCCTGTAATAGAACGGCTCTGAGTGGCTAGTTAGTAATTTTGCTAAGTTAGGATTCAAAGGTTTAATATATATACCTAAGTTTTACTTAATTTTAGGGTCCAAAGATTTAAGTACACCGAATGCATGGTTTAGAGTGTTGGTGGAGGAACAGGAGAATTCATAGGTCGGGATTGCAAATTGCTTTGTGATGGAAACCGAATCCATGCACTCATGATCTGAAATGTTTATCTCTCTGTTGCAAATATTATGTGAGACTCTAAGAATACCACTGCTGTTCATAGACGTGCGTGAGTAGGAGAAACAGATCATTAAACCTCTAATGCAGAAAAGATTGAATCCATCAACATTCACCATCAACTGTTGAACGTTTACAGAGCCAATGTTTGCATAGGAGATAAGTTTATCTATATCAGAATGACGAGAGAGATGTGAGTGGCAAAGCGCATTCCGCGTAAATGAAGCATCTCGTTGATCGCTGACAAAAGTGCACTTGGAATAATGGTGTCTAGGTGGAAAAAAATATCTGGAGCATAAAAAGTCAATCGTTTTAATAGCACCGCTTCCGTCTTCTTGAAGCTTTAGCTTTTAAAAAAAAGTAATTTTAAAAAATTAGTGAAGTTACTTTTTGGACACCCCTCATAGAAAGATATTTTTTTTTAATTTCTCTACATCATATCGTATCGCACCGTAAAGTGCGTAGTGTAACAATTGATTTCCATGAATGGAGTAGCAATGGCACCACGTGAAGGTTTGTTACATACCCTAGTACAGTACTTAAATGGTCGCCCATCTAAGTACTGACCAGGCTCAACGTTGCTTAACTTCGGTGATCTTACGGGAACCGGTGTATCCAACCCAACTTGACCGTACCATATTTCTCTTAACTGTGCTGTTAACAAAACTAGCATATTTAAGAGAAATTTAAAAAGTAACATCATCATTTTTTTTAAAGTTACTTTTTTGGTTTTTCCAAATAAGAAGGGAAGTACGGTGCAAATAAAAAATGATTAAAATGATGTGTTTTGAAATAAATGTGTCTATAAATTTATCATTTAAATTCAATTTAAGGCTTGAATGAATTGATTATTAATGTCAATTATCTTTAAGATTTTTTAGGATATAAATCTGTATTCATCAAATTAGGAACTTCAGTTTTGGAATAAGATTTTTTTTTTAAATACTCATTTCTAATCTATAATTGTGTGTATTAAGTAAGATAATTTATGCTTTTATTAATAACGCAATGAGAAATAATTAAAGTGTAAATATTATATAGGTATTAAATTTATTATTCGGACTTCTATCCTCATCTTAGTAATTTGATGTTTCTACACCACGTTTCGGCCTATTTTCCCTCAGGTCGTATTCAGGTATTCTCACTGTAACCCCAAATAGGGATGCTGCGTCCCGTCACGGAATCCCCAGTAATCCATGTCAACTATAATTGTTGTCTATCGAACCACATACGTAGCATCCCTATCTATGGTTACAGTTAAAAGTCAATTCCTAAATTATGAAGACTTATCTAAAAAATGAAAATAATAATTCTAAATATTACATTTTGATAAAATATAAATAATAAACATTTTGCTAATATCTTTTCCACTAATCGAAAACTTAACAGTAGATTTTAATAAGTTTTAATAAAAAAAAAGGTCTGAATTATTAGCATTCACTGCAATTAATCAATAGACGGGTAATATATAATTTCTAGCGGTATATCCTGGCGTTGTCCGTGCAACTAAGAAAGTTTTAGGTACCGTTATAATTAAGTTCTAAGTCTTGATAACTTAAATCTTAGTGCTAGGCAACTGTTTGGATCTCTGACCTTACGGGTGACACGCTATGCTCTTAACATTCCAAACACTAAATCAGACTGGAAACTGCAGACCACACTGTACGAAACAAGCGCCCTTGATTGAATCTGTCACTATGTTGAGGACTCGCATTCTGAGTAGAGGCTGCAGTGTTGCTAAGCATGACACAACATTTTGACTGGATATGAATCACGGCCTTTCATCTTTAATCAGAAACAATCAATCAAAACATAAGAAATAAAAACGATGAAAATATTGTATCATGAAAAATGATTTTATTAAATATTGTATTGTTAAAATTAAATTCATATAAATGTATAATATCAACTTCGGGGTGAAAAATAGTAATGTATTTCGGGCGGTATTGATATTTATGTGCCTAATTTTGCGTCTTAAATCTAAGAGTAGGTCACACAGTAAAACATCAAGAGTGAGAAATCCCTTTGGCTCCACAGTCTAGTAACATAATGTCCACAGAAGTATTAGCGTTTATTTGGCTACTTTTGTTCCTCAAAACCAGTGGTTTTCATAGTGGGCGTTAACGCCCCCTTGGGGGCGATATGATCTTTCGGGGGGGAGCGCTGGCGAGTAAGTAGTCTGATGAGGGGGCATTAAAAATGTGAGGGGAGGCCTTCGAGCAATTACGGTAATATGTGATATTGGTGTTGGTAGAGAGGCTAGAAAAATGGGACGATTTCATTAAGCCCTCCCCGGTCACTCTAACTAGGCATACATGCCTGGTTACTTCAACCATATATATTCTTCTAGATGTACCGTCGTTATGGTGTTCATTGCAAGAGGGGGGGCTGGCATTTTCTGCCAGCAGTGAAGGGCTGGGGCGTTGGCAAGTAAAGTTTGGAAACCAATGTCCTAAACACATAAGGAAAAATGTAGATTAACATTTGGATCCTAACTTAGCAAAATTACAAAGTTGTCACTCAGAGCTGTTTAATTAGAGGACCATATTAGGGCCAAAATATGTCTATCTTTTTTTTTTGCTTATGACACTAGGACCGATATATCGGCCCTTTAAGGTTTAAAGGATTAAAATCTTTGGGCCCACAGCCTAGTAGCTTGTTGTTCAGGCCATATTAGGATCGAAATATCAGTGTATATTTTTTTACAGGCTAGTATTATGGTGTTCAGGGATATATTAGCATTTAAGTGCCTATTTTTGTTCTTTCAGCCTAAGTTCATATAATGCAAAATCTAGAACGATAAATACAGTTGGTCCTACAACTAAATAAGTTTTATGTGAAATAAAAACGTAAAATCTTATCAATAAATTCATAGTTGCAGAAAAATTGTCATATTTTTTTTTTTTTGCTTTAATTTTCTCTCCATTTTATTTCCGTCTGTTTTTGTGCGGTCAGATTTAAAAAAACAAAAACAAAAAAAAATAAAAAAACTTTATTTTGCTTGAACTGACATGAGACAGACCTCATAAAAAAAGAGTGGATTAAAAGTAATTATCAGTCAATATTTGCTCAGTTGTAAAAATAGGTTGAAATTGAGACATTGCAAGAAATGTTTGCATATAAAATTGATCGTATGGAAGCAACTTTGGAGCAACGAGGATAGAGCATTAATAAAAGCTTGGGCTCTGGAATCGTATTACGGAGGTTCAAATTCCAGTAGAAACCATTACTTTCATCCTAAGCTGCCTCGCGCAGATGGGGCTCGTCAATTCGGTAAAGTAACTGACCTAGGTGAAGAGTAACATTTGATATCTATTTGATAGGCTTCGTTACCTAGATAAGAGAAAAGCATTATAAGTTAATTAATTTGGTAATAGGCTTTACTAATTATCTTACTGACAAGTCCTCGGTGCCGGGCAAAGGCGGGCAATACTTTTAATATGATATACCGGCTAGATGAGAATCTTGGGCTGAGAGCTTCACTGGCCACAGTATTGGCGATGTTTCTGATTTACGGTGAATAATCATTCTCGTGATTCAATAAAGGTCATTTATAATACGATTTTAGAACCACTACAACAAACAACTCAATCATTCGTGTTTGTTAGTTCTGGACTAATATAATTACGTCTTCCCAGCAGCAACGAAGCTGAGTGTCTTTTTAAAAATCGTAATACTCTTTTGTCTATGAAAATAAACTGCTTCAACTTTTAAGAAATCGAGATAAAAGTCTTGTTAGACAGGACGATTATTAATCATCTAAGAAGCGCTTAATATTATTTACCTCGATGCTATAGTCTCGTCTCTCCATTCGTTTAATAATTTTGATATCCGTTTGTTATCCAGACAGACTTGTTTGTCTTTTCATAAGAAAGACGGAAAATAAGGTTTTGAGTTGTTTACTTGTTTATGTGGGGAGATCCATCTGGGCTAGTGGTTTGGCAGTCAACTTCGGGATCGTAATACGCAAGTTCGTGTCTTAGTCGTTCCATTTGTGTTCATAATTGGACGAATTACCTTGAAAAAAGTATAAATTCCCACATTACCTCCAGCTATGGTTTTAATGGTGTACATTGTGTTAGTCAAAGAAATACGTCTGTACAAAAAGTACTTTTTCTAAAAAAACATAATTTTTCTTGCCTAAAAAGGTTGATATTATATTTACTTGGTCGAGCTCAAACCCAAGTTAGGCTCAAGGCCATTTTTACATGCTCATTATATCTCTGGCCTTTTGTATTCAGTGTTACCCTTTACATCAAAAGGTCAGTAAGCCGTTCACATTATTATTCACGTCGACGTGGCTCAGTGGATAGACAATCGGACTTCGGAACCGTACTACGCGGGTTCGAATCCAAGTTGTTCCGTCTA
>JAUZSX010200142.1:0-16128 GCA_034780655.1 Idiosepius hallami
TGTCTAGTCGGGGTGAGGGAGGGGATGGGGAAGATGAAAGGATGTTTAGTTCGAATACTTTATATATATATATATATATATATATATATATATATATATATATATATTGTTTGTTTTTTTTTGTTTTTTTTTTGCATGACGAAATTATATTGTCAGGGTTGGCTGAGATGAAGAGGAGGTTGTTGATGAATTATTCTTGGTTTGAACTCTCACTCTACCGTTGTTGTGGTCATGACTGTGTAAGGTAAAATGTGATTCGCCAACTAAGCTGTTATGGCTGTGTTGTTGTTTTTATGAAATACTAAGCGTTCAAAAGTGGTTTGAATTTGTTTGGCCACTGAGTATTTTAAATTTGTTGAAAGAGAGAATTTATTTTCAATTTATAACGGTATAATTGTGTGTAAGTAAATTGTCTTAGATATGTTGGTGTTTATAACATGCGCTTTAATTACCTTTATTCGATTCGTGTGAGATTTTGCATTGAAATGTAAGTTTTTAATCTAGAATCAATTTCAGTTTAAAAAACACGATAAACCTTAAAATACACTAAACAAATTTTTAGCTATCTTAATATTTTCACGATTTTGATGGGTTTTGTCCGTTAAAAATAAAAGGTTCAGATATTACAAAAGTTGTCTAAATAACGAAATTTAGTTCACTAAAATAATTTTTGTTTTTCAAAAAATTGTGGCAGGTTGTTTTTTTTTTTTTTGTCAAGTAACTAAATAGATAGTTGTCTACATTTGATTTGATCACCTATTTTTTCACATTCGATTTGATAACCCTTCACATTAGAAATAAGAGTCAATTTTTGTCAAGTTAGCTGAATAGATATTAGTCTACACTTGATTTGATCACCTTTCATATTGGAATTATTCTTTTGTTGCTTGTTTCCTAGCAACGAAATCAAATGTCAAAACGCAACGTTTTAAGTCAATATTTTCTGTCTTTTTTAATAACGGTTTGTAACTTTTACTTTTTTTTCAGTTTTTAACCTTTTATTATTTTATTTTTTATTGTTTAGGAATTTTTTTTTCTATTTTTTTTTTTTTCTTAGGGTTTGTTTGTGTTTTTGTGTGTATGTTGTTGTTTTCTTTTTTTTTGTAATTAAAACTCGCGCGTGGAAGTATTTTTTTTTCTTTTTCCATGTTCATCACTTAATTAAGGGAAGAAAAGCCAGGCTTCATGACTGGTTTTTGTTGATAAAAGATAATGAAAAATCGATCTTTGTTTCATTTGAAGTCATTTGAAGCATTGTAGACAATGAAGCTGTAAAGTGTGCAAGTCCGTTAGTTGGTTGTGTGAACGATTAGATCTCGGAGGTGCAATACGCAAGTTCAAATCATCCTCAGTTATTTACAGATTAAAGATAGACAAAGTTGTTTTTTTTTATCTATCTATGAAAATGAAACTGCTTGTGTGTATAGAATTAGTCTCTTACCAATCCTTTAACAACTTTTAGTCTATTGATTGAAAATTTGACTATGAATATTCTGACCTGGGACAAGTTTTTTAATCTGTTTTCTGATGAAAATTTAGCTTGTAACGAATTAAAGTTGAAAGATTGTGGTTTGTGGTCTATATCAAACAGCTGGGCTAATTCTGGGTCTAATCACTTGAAATTTGTTTTATATGTTATTTGGACCTATGGAACACTTTATAATAGGTTTTAAGTCGGAAAAATCGCTTCTAATGTGTCAAAATTGGAAGATACAAAAACACAAAAGTGAGCATTCAAACTAAAATTTGCATAGCACAATGATTCAGACCACTAAAATTTGTATACAGTGCTGTTTTTTATATATAAAACGCTCCCTTTATTACCTTAATTGTAAGTTATAAGGAAAAGCTGAACTAAACAATACTTCTCGTACAAAATAATTTCCATTCTTGTCAAATCAGTGAGAGCAACACATTTAGGTAAAGGGTAACACTGATTACAAAAATCTGGGAATGTATTGAGCACGTAAAACTGGCATAGTGCCCAACTTGGACTGGTGTTGACGAAGTGTGTGTGTGTGTTTTTGCCTGTTTGCATCGGGACGTGGTAATATCTAGGTTAGTCTTTGGGGGCGCAGATAAACCACTGAGCAGATTCACCCTAAGCCTTTCGTAAGGCAGGCATCTTTGAGAGGGAAAACTCAATATCCATAAATGTGCTTCACTGCATGAACCGTCTTATGGGATATTTTATCAACCTTTACACCCGATTAATGCGTCGGGCAGCAATTTTTTTGTTTTTTTTTGTTTCTGTAGAATACTTGTTTTTACGAGAAAGAGTCGCTAACCCTATGCTCATCCCCCAGACTGGAGGACCTTTTGTAATCACTTGATATTAGTGTTGCCCTCCACCTAGATGAGATACTCTCTGGAGTTAACGAGCCACATCTGCCCGAGAGGGGTAATGGTAGGTGCAATGGTTTTGACTGGGATTTGAACTCGCGTTATATGATTCCATAGTCCGAGCTTTTACCATTGCTCAACCTCGCCGCTTTTTTGGATATTTAATTTGTATTAATTTTTTAGGCTTAGAAATGGAATATCTAGGATGTAAAAAAGCAACATTTTTGACATTTATCCTTTTCATTGAATTCAAAAAGCAGCTGAAACAGCCCCGGAAATTTTCAAGGTTTACATAGACGGAGACTTAGGCGAGTCGAGGGACGGAAATATTTTGCAAAGTTAAAAAATGGCGAATTTGGCGTCGCTGCGGAAAGACCTTGCAAATTCGACAAAGTGTGTCTGAAAGTGCTTTTGAAGAAGGTCGGTCACCAAACAAATCGGGAATTGACGGAAAAATGAACCGCGAGCAGAAAACAATTCTCAATTATCTTCACTCAATTGGATTTGCTGGAAAATGGAATAAAAGCGCCACAAAATTATTTCCCCAACTTTTTAGTAACAATAGAGATTTGGCCGGGTACAATCTATTTTTAGACCTTTCTAATTTTTAATTCAACATCTTTTAAGTGCACCAATCGATTTTATAGCAAATCATTGATCAATCAATGTTAGACTAGAAATTTTTATTGGTGGTATGAAAAGAACAAATATTTCACAGTCAGATTCTTTCAAAAGGGGAGATGGGAAACAAGGGGGTTGTAATGAATCAATGTACCTTTCGAATGCATTAGAGATTAATCAAGTCCTATCTTTTGATCGTCAAAAACGCCGATAGATTATAATCTTAAATTGGCTTTTGCTATTATAATTTGATTGACATTGTTTCAATTAAATTCAGATTTAAGTTGTTTTTTTGTTTTACGAAGTATCAATCTTTTTATTTCATTTAATGCCAAGAACAATTATTTTTTGATAAACAAACTTTTTGTCCACACCTAGATTTTTTAATTCACTATTTAATCCATAGCTGAGATAATCTGGAAATGCATATCGTTTTATATTATTTTATATCGAAAACAATTATTTCTTTATTAACGTCCTTTTAATCCATGAGCAGTTTTTTTTTTAATAACACAATATCCACTATCTACACTATTTAATCCATAGCTGGGTAGATGTGGGGATTCATACCTTTCCTAAGAGCAATACTTCAAATGTGAAAGTAAACAGAACGACCCGGATTCGAACTTGCCAAAGATAATTTGATTTCAAAGTCCAACTGTCCTAAGTTGACTTCCCTAAGTTTTAAGGTTCAAAATCTTGTTCTGTTGTTTCTATATGAAAGTCCCATAATTGACCTGTGTGGGAAGCGGTAACAGTTCAGCATTTGAAATCATATACGAGTTCAAATCTAAGTCAGTACAATTACATTCACTTTCAGTTGCCCAAGGCAGATAAGACTCGTCAACTCGTTGTAAAGAAAACGCCGATTCCAAATACCTGGGTAGATGAGACCCGTCATATCTATGAGAAAAACTCATCTAAGTGAAAAAAGTATTAATTACAAACATTCCAGGAATGCAAAGAGCACGTAAAACTGGCCTCGTTTTATAACCTTTAAAAAGGAAGAGTCAATTAAGGGTAGATAAGTCCAACATAACTTTCTCCTCAATCTCTCTCTCGCTCTCTCTCACTTGCTCTCTCTCTCGCTCTCTCTCTCTCACTTGCTCTCTCTCTCGCTCTCTCTCTCTATATATATATATATATATATCACCCTTCACTGCTCTCTCTCCTTTTTGTCTTCACTACCCCTCTCTCTCTCTCTCTCTATCTCTCTGCCCATCCACTTTTCTCTCTCTATTCATCTTTCTCTCTCTTCTACTTCTCTCTCTCTTCAACTTCTCTCTCTCTTCTCATCTCTCTCTGTTTACCTCTCTCTTTGTCCATCAAACTCTCTCTCTTTGCATAACTTTCTACACTTATCCCATCTCACCCGATCCACCTTTCTCCATCCATCTCTCTCCCTCTATCTCTCTTCGTCTCTCTCTCTCTCTCTATCTATCTATCTATCTATCTCTATTTTTTTTTCTTTTTATAACCATTTTTTTATCCATTTTTTTGTCCGTTTCTCTTTCAGTTATTTTCCTCCTGTTTGTGTGTGTATGTACGATTGGTGTTTTTTCTCCTTTTCTATTCCAAACAGCAAAATTGTATTTGATTCGCTTTCTTTTCTGCTCCCCCGACGATTTGCTTCCACCATTGTTTCTTGAACAGAACGTTTATTGTCTAAAAAACACACAAGAGTTTCTCTTTTGAATTCAACCAACACATTTGTCTTCCAGACACCATTTTCTTTTCTTTTATGTATTCACGGCCATGTCCGCCATTTATCAGTTATTTGATAGAACCGGAACCGGATGTTATTTGCAGTTGATACAGGTCATTTCAAGGGATTACTGATACAGTCATGTGGACAAATAAAAGCTGCTTTTATACAAGATGCGTTGTATTTGTTGCATTATAAATTTCGGACATTGAGCTTTGTTTTTATTTGGTGATGTGTGTTTTATTTTAGGCCTTTCAAAATGATGTTTTTGAATAAAATACTCAACGGACAGTTCAATGACTGTCTGAGAAGAAAGTTATAGACAGAATACACTTATACACACATTTTATTCTTTTGCATTGATTAAATAAATGGCCGACTTTAACAGTATACTAATCCGTGTGTTTGTTAGGGTTTTTTTTATCGTTGTATGTCAGAAGTTCATTTTAAACGTTACTTCTAGCTAATATATAATAAAAAAAAAACACCTACTTACGTCTCAGAACAACCATCTTTCTTTTTTAGTGTAAATTGATTAAATATAACCAATTCATTGGAATCCATTCTTACAGTTGTGACAAGGTAATTAAGGAAGATTATTATATAGAAAAGCAGTTAATGACCTTTTTATACTAAATTTATTCCCAGTGCATTTTTATACTAGATTCATTTCTAATGCATTTCTCTACAAAATCCAATTTCAGCTGTCTTATACGGATGACGTTTATTAAATTGTAAGAGTAACTCATCTAGGCGTTAAAACAATACTCATTCCAAAAATCAGGTAGATGAGACTTGTCAACTCAATGAGATTGACTCATCTGAGTGAAGAGCAATAAACATTACAAAAGCCCAGTAATATAATGAGCACGTAAACTAGCCCTGTGCCTAACTTGGATTTAGGCTCTATTAAGTAGATTAAGAAGATAGATACTCCTTTTCCACTCTGATTCCTTCATCTCTCCCTCCCTGTCCTGCTTTTTTTCTTTCAGTCTTTCGTTTGTCCTTCTTTCATCCCCAGTCTTTTTTCCTATCCCACCATCTCTTCTGCCCACACCTTCAAATTATCTCCTTCACTTTCTTTTCTTACCTCTCCTTTCCTTGTTTATTGCCCCACCCCCCTGATTTTTCCAATCTATGAAAACGAACCATTTGCTGGGCACTGCTTATTTCTTATGTTAAAGATTCTATTACCAAATTAACATAAATCAAGGTAGCAGGAACCTTTAGTGAATTTGAATTATCGAAAAGTTCAAACCAAAAAAATAAAATGCCTGCAGTTCTTTGTAAAGAGATTGACAATAAATGTTGCATTATATTATAATTCTGCTTGTTCTTTTCTTTCTCATTTACTCTGTCCACTATTTCGTCTCTATGTCGATCCTTTTATCTCTGTGTCAATCCTTTTGTCTCTGTGTCGGTCCTTTCGTCTCTATGTCGGTCCTTTCGTCTCTATGTCGGTCCTTTTGTCTCTATGCCGGTCCTTTTGTCTCTATGTCGGTCCTTTCGTCTCTATGTCGGTCCTTTCGTCTCTATGTCGGTTCTTTTGTCTCTATATCGGTCCTTTTGCCTCTGTGTGGATCCTTTTGCCTCTGTGTCGATCCTTTTGCCTCTGTGTCGGTTATTTTGCCTCTGTGTGGATCCTTTTGCCTCTGTGTCGGTCCTTTTGCCTCTGAGTTGGTCTTTTTGTCTCTGTATCGGCCATGTCGTCTCTGTCACTCTTAAGACAGGCCAATCGAGTAAGTATTAATTTGAGTAGAATCAGTTTACTATTTCGTTTAGTTATTATCGACAGGGAAGTAAAATGGTAGGTAATATTTTAAGGGACGAAAAAAATATGATTAGTATACATGATGCAAAGACTCATATTTCCGAAAGAAAAATATAAATATATGCCAGTTTTTTAAATAAAATTATTTACTTTTACTTGTAAAAACTGATTATAATAAATCATATAGTTTTTTCTTTTTTAAAAGTTATTTAATTTTTTGACCACCCTGTAGAAGTAAAAAAGTTTCAATTAGAAAAATATATAAAACAGCGAAACAAACGGGATTTATTTTTAACTTAAAGAATTAATCAACTTCAAAATGAATTCATTCTGAAGTTGATTATTTCTAATTTTAAAAATTGTTTTTCTCTTATGAAATTGATTAAAAGAAATGACGATTTTTTTTAAACAATTGTGAATAAATTTATTAGACATTTTTCCCTAACCTTTTTCAAATTAAATTTGGTTACATTATTTCGGTCTTACAATTACGATTCACACATTAAATGCGGAGTCTTTGGCTTGATTTATTTCATAATTTGATTAACAACAATTTTTTCAGTGGAAAAATTTTCATTGTCATCAATAATAGTTTATGGCATTTGTTTGCCTAATTGCTTTTCTTTCAACCTAAAGTTCACAAAATGAAAAATCTAGTAATATAAACATTTTTCCCCCTAACTAACTTGGAAATTTTGTTAGCAGCAACTAAAATCATGTAATTAAAAATGAAATTTCCGATTTAAAACTCATATTTTATTGTGCAATATTATAAAAAGGCATACCACGGGGTTGGTTTTCAAAACTTAAACCACTAGATTGAAATCTTTCAAAATACCAATGCAGAGCGTTCACTCGTTCGCTACATTCTAACCAACCTTTCTCATTGATTTTTCTAGCCGTCTTAGAGGCATTTGTCCTCCGAAAGAATTCGTATTCAAAAAGAAACTTCTTTAAAAATGACGCTTAAAAATTATTTTAGCTTCCCATAAACTGTGGCACTTCGATCTGTGCAACCACCCTGTGTAGCGTAGCTTTAAGAGCATTTAGCTGAGTAATTAGGCATCTGTCATACAAATGTCAGATGCAATAAATCGTAATATATCTTAATTAATAATGATGTATCTGGGAATCGATCCTCTTTTGAACAGACTATCATGGGGTAAGTGAGAAAAAATTTGGTGCCTCTATCTATATTCTTTATTTATATTTTTATTTCATTTTATTTCTTTTTTTTAAATCTAGTGTTGGGTTTATTTCTAATGGATGATTTGTAATTGTAATAAGGCGTTTCTTTTTCAGTAAGCCTTCCACTTGATGTAATGTATGTTTACGTTCATTTTATTTATTCTGTTTTTAATAAATTTTCTCGAGTTTTAACTAAAAACAAATAAACCAAAAACATATAATTAAACAAATTGAAATAAAGATCGGACAATAGTCAAAATAATAATTTTAAGATTGATCATATCTCATCTTAAGGATACATCGACTTCGAGCATCGACGGTGCTGCATTGGTAAAAGCTTGTATTTTTTAATCGTATAACACGATTTCAAATCCCAGCCCAAACCATTAAATTCACATTAGCTGCCCCGAGCAGATGGGGCTAGTTAACTTGAGAGGGCAACTCATTTAGGTGAAGGGTAACACTGAATTTTAAAAAAAGTCCAGATATATATAGAGCAGATAGAAATGGCCATGTGCATAAGTTGGTTTGGTGCTCTACCAAGTAAATATGATATCTCATCTTAAGGATTACGAAAAATAAGTAGAAAAAAGTATTCCAAGAAACCGAGACAAGAATTGGTATAATGATGTATGAAGATTTTTTTCAGCTTTTCATCAACTATTTCCACGATTAGACCAACATTAAAACAGAAGCAATAGATGCAAATCACAAAACTATAATAACCAAAAAAAAGTTGTTTTTTTTTTTCATTGCAAGTTGATTATGAAACACTTTTCTATATTTGACTGTCGTTTCTAACATTTTCTCTGTCTTTATTTCATAAACCTCAATCACTTCAGTCGAGGATGCCTTTGGTAGTTATTTAAATCATTTTTCAAAGAAATGCCAGTGCCAGGTTTTGACGTAGATGAGAAGGGATATATTTATGCTTTGATGCCAACTCTTCTGCGCTCGGACAAAATCTTCGCATGACCATATTCAAGCAGTAATAAATACGGACATATATTTGCATTTTGAATGCCATCAAAAGACTGTACAAATAAATAAAACTCCTACTCATATCTTTGTAATAGACTAGCTTCGTGCTAGATTGGCTTCTCTATTTTCCATTTATCAACAACAGTCAATACTATTGTACCAATCACAGTAGGACATAAAAAAGGTTTTAGCTTTCATTTGATTCTTCGTCATACGCGTCTTTTATTTTTAAACACCGACTAGTCTTTACAACACTGTAAATAATGATAATAATGATAATGATAATAATAGTAATAATAATAATGATGATGATGATGATAATAATAATGATTGGATAGGGAAGATAATTCACTGGAACATTTGCAAAAAATACCAACTAGAACACTTGAAAAAAAAATTGTATCTGCACAAGCCTAGAGCTTTTCAAGAAAATCAGACGCAATAAATCCTTTGGGACATCGATATTTAAACAGACAGACAACAACAAACGAGAATCCCATACCTGGTAATCATCGACAAAAAGGATAATAACTGCAAAATTGTAGTCTTTGCTGTACTGGTGGACCACAGGGTAAAAATCCAACAAAGGAAAAAAAATCAGCACATATCAGGAATTAGCCAGTGAACCAAAGAAAATGTGGAAGATGAAACAGTACCCCTAATCATCATTGGAGCGTTAGGAAAAATCACAAAAGACCTGGTTGGGATACTACATGACTTTGGGATCAATAGCAATATAAACATCTGACAGACTACTGCACTTTTAAGGACTGCAGGGATAATAAGAAAAGTACTGCACTTAGGAATCTAAAACCAGAAACAAAAATCCAATCATCGTTAGAGAATCTAGAGAGAATCACAAAAGACAGAAAAAATACTGTAGGACATTTGAATCGATGGAAGAATAAATTGACCTGAAGAGAAGAAGGGTGACTTGCAGTCATCCAGATATCCTAGAGTGTCAGGGGAGACTTATTGTCACTCTGCCTTCAGGAATCATCACTGGGCATTAACAGTGTGTGAAAACTCCGCTAAAAGCAGGTGTGCGAAGTTGACGCAGTGGTGCGTAAGCCCAGGTAGATGTTGCGCCATACAGTCTTGGACTGGAAAGTTGCAAATACCGCTTGATATCAAATGAGGCTTGTCAATCTGACTACAGTAAAAACCACTGATTTCTGGAGGCGAGGACGTCTTATTATTAGTGCGAGACCCAACAACAACAATAATAATATTAATAATAATAATCTATGTGTGTGAAGTAGACTCAGAGAGATTAAAGCCCGGGGAGATATCGCACAATACATTCTTTGACAGGATGGCGTGGAGCCTGCTTGGGCCAGTGAGACAGTGGATAGGCAGTCGCACTTCGGAATCGTAATAAACGAGTTCGAATACCAGTCGTTCCGTCTAAGTTAACATGTGGACTAATACCCTTTGCAAAAGTATGAATCCACGCATTCTCTTCATCTATAAATTAAAAAAATACTCATTGTTTTATTCAGAAAACTATGTGTGGGCAAAAAGGACGTTTATTAAATTAAATGACCTAAAAAAGTTGATATACAGTAAAAGAAAAGCAAACATACACTGAAATAAGAGCCGCGACGGTGGAGTATTGGTAAAAGCTCGGGCTCTGGAATCATATTACGCGAGTTCAAATCCCAGTCAAACCATAACTTTCACTTTAGCTGCTTCGAGCAGATGGGGCTCGTTAGCTCGGGAGAGCCGCTCATCTATGTGAAGGGTAACACCGAATATAAAAAGCCCTGGTAAGAGCACGTAAAAATTGCCTTGTGCCAAACTCACCAAGTAAATATAATACACTTAAGTAAGAATGTCTCTTTACAAAAAATGTTTGATTTGCTAAAAGAGAGTAAATCACTGCTGCACACGAAAAAAAGAAACAAGACGACCTTTTGAAAAAAAAGTGATCAAAATGGAATAGGCAAAAGGAAAAAAAAAGATAAAAAGAAAAAAAAAACTGTAAATAGCCAAAACTTGTAAATGGAAGAATAAATGAGGAATTGGAAAGAAAAAAAATATCTAAAATCGTTGGAACTGTTGACAGAAATCAGAAATGATTGCAGCTAAAAGCAGACATGAAAACCTAAGAACTTTTTTTTTCTGGCTGCAGTGTGGGTGGAGGGTATAAATAAATGAGGGAATCACAATCGAAAGACAAACTTGCTTTAAAAAAAAAACTCTTTTTTTTTTCATTATAAACGTTCTAATTTTTGCAATAGCTTTCCTCAAATAAAAGAAAAAAATATTAGTTTGTGGTTGTTATTTTTTTGTTTTTATTTTTTTGTTTTTATTTTTTTGTTTTTTTTGTTTTGTTTTGTTTGTTTCTTTTTTAGGTCGATTAATTTGTTTTACCGGATATATATATTTTTCGATCATTTTTTAACGAGCGCTTTCTCATCATCTTAATCCCACAACTTAAAGCATTTATTCCATAGCTGGAGGGAATATGGGAATTCATACATTTTTCAGTGGTTTTAGCCGAAATGTGAATGTAATGGAACGACTAGGTTTTGAATTCTCGTATTGCGATTCAAAAGTCAGTGTTTATCCGCTGTCCCAAACATGCTTACTTTTGTTTATAAAATTGACAAACAAAAACTAGTTTGGCACAAGGCCAATATAACTTTATCATGTAGGAGATTTCCCCAGTAGAAGCCTTAAAAAAATAATTGACCATTTTTATCCCATTCGGCTGGTGCTCTAACTTTTCAGTTTCTTAAAGCCTCCCTCAGGGTCGGGCACAGAAATAAAATTTTCATTCTTTCCTTCTTTATATTATTTCCATTCTTTAGCTTTTTTTTTTGCTTATTTTTTTGTATTTTTTCTTTACTTTATTTTTTATCCTTCTCTTTCTTTTTTCTCTTTCTTTGTCTCTTTCTTTTTTTCTTTTTCTTTCTTTCTCTTTTTCTTTCTCTCCCTCTTTTGTCTCTCTTTCCCTTTCTTAATCTTTCTTTTTTTCTCTTTCTTTTTCCCTCTTTTTCATTCTTTTTTTCTTTTTCTTCTTTTCTATTCGTTTTTCTTTGATTTTCTTTAATTTTATCCCCTTTTTTTCTTACTTTTTTTTGTTCTTTCCTTTCATTGTTATATTTCCTTTCTCTCTTTCAACTACATTGCATAGATTCATTTTTTCTTCTTCTTACTCTATAAAAATCACATAGGCCTTTCTCGAACGTCAAATACATGGATTGCAATTCATCTGCAGTCTTTCAGCATTCGATTTTATTATTTCCAAATGTCGTCCTCTTAATAAGGTGAAAAACTACGTCACTTCCGCTAAAGAAATTCCTAAATTTCACGACTGACATTCATTAAACTAAACGTTTAATACATTTTTCTTTTGTGTTCAATTCTATTTTCATTATTCCCCTCCATCTTGTTTCAGATCAATGTTTGATTATTTTTTTGTTTTTAGATTCCTAATCTTCATTCTTATTCCTAAAGCTTTGTTTTGTTTCTGTATTTTTGCCTTTTCCCCCCCTTCACTTTTTTATTTTCTTTTCGTTTTCCCCATAACAATTTCCGGTTGTGGTGTAGAATGAATAGAACTTTTTTTCTGGTGAAGGATAAAGCCTAGCTGAACAATTGAAAAAAAATAATTATAAAAAGAGTCGAGGAGGAACCAGATTCTATTAAATTCATTTTCATGGTTTGTTAAACTTGCCTACAGATCGCATCCAACAGATCAAATCCATAAAGTGATTACTAACATTTCTCTTTAATTGATGCCATTGTGAAAATAAGTTTTTATACACTTAAAAGGGACCAATAATTTAATTTTTTTTTTTTTTAGTTTTCATTGAAAAATTGAATTCCATATTCTCAGTAATTACTGCCTTCCATATTTGTTATCTTTGTTACCACATTTCGATAAAGTAAACTTCAATTCCTACCCAAGCCAGCTTGTTGCTTAACCCCTATTTTTTATTATTTAGTTATTACCTAATGGAAGATGGGGCTTCCTCCTACTACAGCAACGGGCGAACTTTAAAAGCCATCAATTTCGGGTGTCAATTCCCAGATTTGCCCGCTCTGCTTCTTCGAGCCGTCCCGCGAGATGACCGTATTGTTAGGGAGCGCGCCCAAAATATTTTTTTCCGTACACCCAGACAGTGGGGTACTGAAGTGTGCACCCATCTTCATTTCATCTGTTACGGGTGTGTTTCCCCAAAAAGGCCCATTCCGTCCCTTGGCTGATTTAGGTGTCTAGTGGTAGGTTTTTCACCCACTCTATGGTTATCTGCAAATCGAAAGGGGGATCTTTTTCACGACGGGGAAAAATTCACAACAAAACGTCTTATCTTATGTTTTAATAAAAAATATTCGGATATTTTTATTTACCGAATGTTTGGAAAAATAATAAATGGCTTTTCTTTTTAAATATCTATTCACTAATCTAACTAAGGTGTCGATACTAAACTAAATAAAAATGCTTTATCCTCTCTGTTTCCTCGAGCCAACCCCATGATTTCAGAGTGACTTACCCCAAAGCCCTTTGAGAGATCGATTGTTGCAAAGGAAAAATATATCTAAAACCTATATCCAAAATATTACAACTCCAAACTAAAATCTAACTATAACCAATCTCAACTCTCAGGACACCAACTCAGCTCTAGGCACCCATCAACCTCGTCAACGACAATGGTCAAACATATCGCCCGTCAATGTGACTAAGTATTTTAACTTCAAAATAAACTTAACTTCAACTAACTCAAATTCACTGGATTTTTTATTTTTACGACATATCCTGATTAATTGGTGAGATGCCTTGTTACAAGCTAAAAGTTTACTTGGTCAAACGTGGTGCAATAGACATCAACTGTCGAAGGCAGTGATTACAGGTGATTACAGTTTCAAGACTTATCATTTCTATCCGAGGTCGCACTTAATCACCTGTAGATCACCAGAGGTGAAGTTAGCCGAAAAGTGGTAAGAAAATAATATAAACTACCAAGATGAGAACAAAAGTCTGCAATAAAGTTAATACTCAAATTATGAAGCCTAATCTTAAAATATAAAAGTACAATTAATAAATTCCAAATAGAAAACTTTATAATTGTCTCTGTCTCTCTGTGTTAAAAAAAAAACAAACAATTAACTACGAATTTTATTATTGGAATTAGTTAAACCTTTATTTTTTGGTACCCCGATATTTAATGAGGGGGACCTATGTTTTGAGGCATGTTCGTTCGTTCGTTCATTCGCGTTTTTCTCTGCAACCATCGGTTCAATTTTTCTGAAATTTTACATGAAGTTGTAACTTTGGTCAGGTTAGAAAGTGACATTCTCTGATTTTTAAAAAAAAATCTCGTTAGCCCCCCAGGGGGTAAAAATGCCCCAAAACAACCAAATATAACCTTTTCCGGCCTATAACTTTTGATCCATCCGTTCAATTTTTCTGAAACTTGGCCAAAATGTGGAAGGTATTCTTCATTTCACAAATTGAATAGTGTTTACCCCGGGAAAAATCTGTTTTGCATCCCTCGGGGGCTTTTAGAGATAAGGGTACCACGCACGCGCGGCTTGTTTCTTATTTGAATTATATTATGGAGGGAAGTAATTAATGGTGATACATTCCAAGATTCAATATTCCTCTCTGGTCACAGTTTCTACAACTGAACAAGGTCAGAGGATTAGTTGGCCAAAACATGATGAAACAATAACCATGGTAGGCAGCAATTAACCAGAAGTACGAAGAAATAATTTTCAAAAACAGACAGAGTTAAATTAACCATTTACAGTAAATTGTGATATTTTGCAAATGAAAATCTGAGAAATCAATCCAATTAAATTATGAATTTTTGCATTATGTAACGGTTGTTGTCGACTTTTACAGACAAATAATTATGACAATAAAAGCTAGACAAAGTAAAGCACCGAACGAGGAACTAAGAAAATACCCAGAGTCTATAATTGGTCAGATTTTAAAACAAAGCTAGCCAAAATTTTAGCATCGTAGTTATAGATTAAGATTGAAATAACAAATTAATTAATGCATCTAAGTTTCACCATGGAAAAATTTCAGTAAAATTTCTTATGATTTTCTTTAAAAAATATTTTTTAATAGCTCCCATCACTTTTACAGGCTAATAAAAGTGATTTTTTTTTTGCTTTGGTGACAAGACTGCCAATATCAGCAATTTTGCTGGGGTCTGTGTTTTGTTAACAAGGAATGATCACTGTCTTTTTTATTCATTTCATTTGTTTAACTGCATCTTCATAAGTAAAAAAAGCGAGAGGATTTAAATAAAGGACATATTTAAAAAAAAAAAACCCGAAAAAAAAGTCTCTCGCGTCTAAATGACAGATTATATAAATAATTGACATGCTTTATGACATTTTCACCTACCCATATTTATTTCAGGCGTATTTTTCAGTTTTATATATTTCTATATTCGACTGGATTATCAGCAAACAGTGCTGAAAAAAGTCTAGATAGGTGTTAATATATGGACATTTGAATAGAAATATATAAATAAATATGTTTATTTCACTACATGTATCTATTCCCATATATGTATGTATGTGTCTACATTCTCCATCTCCTTCATATACATATATATATATATATATATATATATATATATATGTGGGAAGCGACGGTGGAGCATTGGTAAAAGCTCGGGCTCTGGAATCGTTTTATGCAAGTTCAAATCCCAGTCAAAACCATTAGTTTTACTTTAGCAGCCTCAGGTACATGGGGCTCTTTAGCTCGGGATAGCAGCTCATTTAGATGAAGGGTAACACCAAATATAAGTCCAGTTAAGAGAACATAAAAATGGCCGTGTGCCAAACTTGGGTTGGGACTCACCAAGTAAATATAATATCTAATAATAATGATCCTTGAACATTGCACCTCGAGGGTTCAAACGTATGCCTGGATTGATAATGAACCCTGATATGCTACACTTTTATATAAATTCATATTTTGCTTACTGTATTGTGCCTCTTTGGCTATTGTATAGCAGTTTATTTCCTTATCGAACAAAGTTGAGTAGATCATGATTTAGGAAGCGCTTTATGCAAAGGCAGGGAAATGGTAAGAAGATAAAAAGCTGTCGACTATATAAAGACTAAAATATAAAAACGCTTCGAGGTCTTAAAAACAAATGGATGAAATAATAGAGATATTTTTTTAAAGTGTGGGAGAGAGAATATATGAAAAAAAAATCATTTTCTTAAAAATAAAAAAAAATGGCTTAACAATGCAATTACGATAGGCAGGAACAGTGACATAAAAAAATACAATCGTAAAAAAGTTGAAAATTTGCCCTTGGGCAAGGAATAAATTCCATACGGGCAGAATTTCCTTTTGCTTTTTAGTTTAACTGGAGATTTAGGAAACATTTTGTCACAGTTTTATTTCCGATCATGAATTTAATTGTTCATTTCTTTACCGATCATTTCCTCTTCTAAATCTTTTACAAAAAAATCACACTCAGACACACGCACACACACAATAATAAATTCACACACACACATAACACACACACACACA